>JBBPUL010000017.1:8374-83950 GCA_038094675.1 Spongispora temasekensis
ACTACAATTCGGCGCAGCTTGGCCTCCCCCTCCCCCTCCTCCCCCCCCTCCACCACCACCTCCATTACTTCCGCAACAAAGCACTATCCACCAGCCTCAGTCATATTCCTCTCTTCCATCTCCTCCACCACCTCCGCCTCCCGCATTATTGAACAGTCAGGACGGAAAAAATCCTTCTATTCTAGCTTCCGTTACACAGCCTCAGCAAAGTCCTGTGCCACCACCAACATCAACCCAAGCGGTGATTCTTCCACATGTCTCCTTGTTACCAGAAGATGTTGCATCATCAGTGGCCATGTCTGCAGGCATTACTGTTGCACAGACTGCTAGTGGAGAAACAGCTATAAGAGAGGTGGATGCGACCGGAGGGAACAATGATGTCACGCCAGTTACTTACGCTGAGTGTGAAGATGCACTGCACAAGTGGTCTTTTGGAGGTGCATCGGGAAATGGAATAATTCAAGAAGGCAATGTAGATGTTGAGGAGGGGGAGAGGCAGTTGGAGCAGTGCAAGGATGCTGAGCAGCAACAGTCACGTGAAGAAGACCAACAACGGATAATGGAGGAAGATCGACAGTTGCGAAATGAAGGTGAATGTTGGGAAGAGGGAGGATCCAATAGGGAAGAGGATGAACAAAAGAGACGGAAGATGGAAGATCACGAAAGACAAGAAGAGGAGCATAAGAGAGAAGAAGAACGCAAGAAGCAGGAGGAACAACACAAAGTGCAAGAGGAGGAGCGCAGGAGGGAAGAAGAGCACAGGAGAAGGCAGGAGAAAGAACGTAAAAGAAAAGAGGAAGAACACAAGAAGCAGGAAGAAGAATACAGGAGGCAAGAGGAGCATCGGAGACGAGAAGAGGAGGAACATAGGAAACGAGAAGAGGAGGAACATAGGAAACGAGAAGAGGAGGAACATAGGAAACGAGAGGAAGAACGCAGGAGGCAAGATGAAGCGGAGTGCAGAAAGCAGGAGGAGGAACGAATTCGGCGCCAACGTATAAAGGCAGAGCGTCGACGCGCCGAAGAGGCAGAGGCCGAAAGGAAGTGGCAGGAAGAATTGGCTCGCATCAGAACACGTGCTGAGCAAGAGGCTGCTGATGCAGCCTTTGCGCGTGCTCAAATGGAGGCAGAGGAGGAAGACCAACGGAGACAAGAAGAAGCATATCTTGCACTCGTGCGACAGGCACAGAAGGAAGCTGAACAAGAAGAACGACTGGCACAAGAAAGAAGGCGACAGGAGGAGGCAGACATGGAGGTCGCCAGGCGCGAACAAGCTCATGAAGAGGAGATAGAGAGAAGAAGACAAGAAGAAAGGAGAAGAGCAATGGAGGAGGCCGATCGCGAGCTGGCAAAAAGGTTAGACATGGCACTGAATTTTGGCTAGGAATATTCGTCGAGCAGCAGGGATCAATTCGGGTAGAGGTGAGCTGCTGGGTACTGACAAGAGGCCCGGTTCAGCCTCAAGTACTAGTTGGCGTACTCTTTATTTTTGAGCCTTTCCTAGTTCTAAATTGTATCGGACGTTGTTGCATACTTCAAGATCTAAGAACACTGAATTGTCGATGAGTCAGGGAAGATGTAGGTGCAGGGAGAGACCTACAAAGCCGTGACCGAAGACAGCAAAGTCCATGCAAAAGATGCGCGCTTTCTGGGGATAAATGAGGCTGCTTTCTGGAAGGAAGGGTATTCAAAGGAGCCCAAGAGCGTAATGGGATTGCTGTACTGTATGATCGCCATTGGCGTTTACACACCTTAACTAGTACGTCCGGGCGTACTTCAGTGAATAAATTTGGCCGAAGGCAACTCAGGCTGCGCCCGGAGCTCTACATCAATATCAGACTCAAACTGTCTTACGGAGTCTCGGGTCTCGGACACATAGAAAGTTATACCTGATCCACATGCCCACAAACAGTGTTGGTCAACTTCGAAACAGATAGACCACGTCCATTGGTGTCTCAACTTCGGAACCAAGAATTTATTTTAAGTGAGTGATTGAGCTGAACAAGGGTTATTGTCATTACCGATACGCAGGTCTCCCGAAGTCATCCCGTTATGGAAGACTGATACAGATGTTCATGCATAAATCCTGCCTTCAACAGAGGCATTTTGACATTCAGCACATAGTTCCGGAGCCTCGGCTGGAGCATGCCAGACCCCAATAGCACGCCTTCCAATATAGAGAATCAGGAATGTTTGCACACTACCATTGGCTCTGAACTAACAGGCAAGGAAGGAGGTCTCGTTTTGGCTCTCTCTCTTTGGTGATCGAGTGGTGTAAGAGGACGGACTGCAATGCCGAGACTGCAAATCTCTGAATGCAATACGAGGAAACGAGGAAGTAAACAAGGAGAATTTTAAGAAGCATTAAATGTCTGGGCTTAACCTAAAAGGTCTTTGACATATCTCAATAACTCTCGACCCTACACGAGTATTGTCAGTGATGCCCAGCAGCACGAGAGCAACTACTGACCCCATTGGTCTTGACGCCAGCCACCATGGCCTGGATGCCTTTTAACTCTGCAGACGGTGCTTGGTTGTCTGAATCGTCCGTGGGCAGAAACCGAGATATACGTTGGCGCTGACTGAGTCCAAAGCGCTGCACAACAGTCAGCACTGATTGCCAGCCCTCTATCGCGCTATCATCCGACTCCACCGCAGGCGAGCGCGAGTATGAAGGAACCAATGACGAACGGACAATGTAAGGACAATAGGATCGATGTTCTTTCGCCAGATCAAACACCCTCTTGGGTTCACAAGACGTTGACGAAGCGTCCTGACGCTGTACATGAGAAGATAACGTATCCGTTCTGGCGTACCGCCAAAGGCCAATACGCCGGTGACAGAGGACACAATGCACAAGTGAGTCATCTTTGAGTGCCGTAGCGGTTGCAGGATTATCGGACCACGGGGTATTCATACGCGAAGTTATCCTCTCACGGTTAGGGGATGAATTAAACTGAGAGATCCTCATCCGAGGCGAAGCGGAAGGTGGTGTACTAGCCCACTCTCGTAAATGACTTGAGACAGAACCGGCACGTGATATTGATGGGGTCGGAAGCCTGGAAGTAGAAGGTGCATACGTTCCTGCGCGTGAAGAGAGCAGGGAAGATGTGCGGGAGAGTTCGCTACGCATTACAACCGGCACCGGAACCCATCCAAAGAGGGCAGCAACAACAGCAATATCCGAAGGGGGTGTAGGATGAATGGTCTCGTCAACAGCCATATTGGAATCACGTCCAGATACCTGTTTCTCGAATTCCGTTGCAAAGATGAAGTGTAGAGAATTCAACTCTGAAGCGGTCTAGATAGCAATTAGAAGTATCCCTCTTATACGAAACACTGACGCACAAGCGGATGCCTAATCGCCACGTTCACAAGTAGCGGTTCAAGGGATATGGCTGCATCTCTAAGTTTGTGGATCATCACAGCGGGGGCAAGGAGGGGTACTCGATAGATCGAGGCTAAAAGCGAAATGTCATAATCTGAAGTCGAAGAAAGAAAGAAAATTGTTCACAGTCACATTGTCTGACTTTCCAGGGACATCCATCCTTGTGCATATCCACAAGATAGACACGTTGTTTCTCCACTAAAGCATTGGCTACAGTTGATGGGAACCTTTGTTAGATTCACATACGTTAGATTCACTTTCTTACCGGCGTCTTTATTCATACCCCCGCGACTGGCAAGCACCCAGGATGAGTCGCATACTCCGCAAATGAGCCTGTCTTTTCCGTCATTAATCCAACCGCACCTTGCCGCAGCAACAGCATCTATCTCTGGTGGCTTGTTGGCATACGTGGTGATCTTGTAAGTAGCAAGCCGAGAAAGGAAGGAGTCCGAGGAAGAAGGTCTGTACTCAGACGCAGGCTGAGCGGGAGGCCTCGCTGAAAAATGAGAAACGGGTTTGGACTGGGACGAAGATCGTGCTATGATGGCAGCAAGATGAGGCGCGCTTTTTGAGATATCTATTGCCGTTGTATGGGGCCTCAAAGGTGTCGGCCACGACTGCTCGTTCGACGATGTACCGAGTTTTACCAACGTAGAATAGACTGAACGAGTAAGGAGGGGGCGTTTTGACGGGGTTGGTCTCTCGACGGCTGCTAGCGATGCAGGTAAGGCAGCATCGTCCAAAGTGCGAATTGCATCTTCAAGTTTTCGCTGCAGAACGGGTAAGAAAAGACGGAGACGATGGAGAAAAATGCTCGACGGACCTTTGTGGTGCGCGAGGAAGACGTACTCGGTTCTGGCATGAATGGAATGGAACGAAGGCAACTGACTGACTTTCAAAGCACGGTATATTACGTACAACATCAACACCCCTAAGTAACCAGCAAAGCTTCCGTTTCGGCCACCCAACCCATGATAAGACATAAGTCAAGGAACAAGGACCCACTGCCGTAAAATTAGGCCCGCCAGCTCTTCGGCTTGCGAGAATCGACTGTTTGCACTTATTCCAGTGACAACATGCGCTCAACCATGCAGCTGATAGGGTCGTTCATGATTACCACGATTGGAATCGATGGCCCTAATTATTGTCAAGAGAAGTGAGGCTGGCACGGTGCATTTGGAACGTGCAGATTATGCGACTGTCGCGCTTGCCCCCCTCTTTGAAGGTACGAGGACAGCAGAGTTCCCGTCGCAGAGCACTGTTCTGGTTTCGGTTACTGCAACAACAAGACATTCTGAGGGGGTCACTCAGACTGAGAAGTTGAACTTGAGTTGACAGTTGAAAGCCTTCAATGGGTGCATGATGTATACGTAAATCCCACGTGACCCAATGTTTTTTGGGGAAGCATTGCGCGGCAGTATACGCCAAACCAAAAAAAATTGGGACTGGGGTGCATATAAAGCCCTGCTGAGTCGCCGCCAAACTTTCCTCTGTACTTCCCGCACTCCTTCCCCGACGCTCTCCCGCCTTTATACCTGTCGCCTATTACACGCTACAAAATGTCTTCTCAGAATGGCGAGGCCGTTCGCGAGTCTGCCATCCCAACGCGTCCCTTAGTGATCGCTGTTGCAAACATTAGAGTACGCGTGCAGATTGAATTCGTAGCGCGCCGGTGCCTACTCATGCCTTGTCGTATCTCTAGGTCTCGATTCCAGTCTGCACCAATAATGACGTGTGGATCGCAGCTGAAGTCCTTCGGGATGACTTCACGCACTCCCAGAAGCAAATTGATACCTTAGACAACGCTACGGATCTCCAAACCGCCCTTCAACTTGAGGTTGACTTATTTGCACGGTTTTTGTCTTTTGTCGCACAAAGATTGTCTGATGATTCCCAATCCACGAAGGTGCACAGCACCCTTCTCCTTCACGTCTTCACGCATTTCGTCTCCTCATACCTCCCCGATACCGACGTCTTTACTTTCCTGCAGTCGTTCGATGTCGAACGCCGTACTTCGGTGTTGTCATCCTTTTTTATAGCGCGTGCAGCTCTCGAACAACACAATATCACTGATATTCCCAAGCCGCCTACCTCCGCACTTCTTGCTGCCTCCTCCGAAGGAGAAGCCTCCATATATGCGCTCTTCGGTGGTCAAGGAACGAACGAAGTTTACTTTGACGAACTCCAGACACTCTATGATACCTATAAGCCATATGTTTTGCCGTTAATAACTGCAGTGACGAACGAGATACTTGTCCCTCTCGCTACGGCTCGTCAATCGTCAAGCTTCTATGATTATGGCATGGATGTCTCCTCGTGGCTCTCAGGAGTCACTCCACGTCCGCCAGTCGCCTATCTTGCATCAATCCCCATATCACTTCCTCTCATTGGTCTGACGCAGCTAGTTCAATATCTAGCTGTTTGCCGCGTCTTGGGGCTTGCTCCTGGTCAGCTTCGCGATCACATCGCCGGCACGACAGGTCATTCGCAGGGTGTTGTCTCTGCTATTGCCATATCTGCTTCCACATCTTATGATTCTTTCGGAGTCAATGCGACGAAGGCAGTCCGCTGGCTATTTTTCTGTGGCATGCGAGGTCAAGAGGCATTTCCCGTATTAGCTCTCGAGCCTAGTATTGTCCAAGATGCTATCGAAGGCGGTGAGGGCCAACCATCGCCTATGCTATCTGTCAATGGACTTTTGCTTTCCGCATTATGTCCCCACATTGAGACAACGAACAAACACTTGCCCTCGAATTCTCAGTTGGCGATTTCTCTGTACAACGGTCCGAGAAATTTTGTCGTAACGGGGCCTCCTCGTGCATTGTATGGCTTGGTGACAAATTTGAGGAAGGTTCGAGCCCCTAGCGGACAGGACCAAAGCAAGATTCCTTATTCGCAACGAAAGCCTACCTTTGGAGTCCGTTTCTTGGTCGTTAATGCACCTTATCACAGCTCTTACATGAAGAGTGCCACCGACAAGCTTTGTAATGAGGATCTGGGTGGCGAAGAACTATGGACTCCCGAGGAGCTCGGGATTCCTGTCTTCAACACTGAGACCGGTGAGTGCGTCTTCGGATTCGTCTTTCATTTTTGCTCAATGGCCTCGAAGGTTCTGATATGCGCAAGAACGCAACATCAATCAATCGATCATTGTGCGATCAGATCTTTACGTCTCCCATTCATTGGGATCTTGCAACAGCGTTTCCAGAGTCCGCCACTCATGTTATAGATTTCGGGCCAGGCGGATTAAATGGGATTGGTCCTCTTACTGCTCGTAACCTCGATGGACGCGGCATTCATGTAATCATACTGGGCGATAAGGGTCGCGGTGAGGCTGAGTTATTTGACGTCGAGGACGTTCAGTACGAGGAGTGGTGGAGTAAGAAATATGCGCCAAGGCTTGTTAGGACAAGGTACAACCGTTTCTGTGCCTTCCTTATGATACTGATTTCTTGTCCAAGTGATGGAAAAGTCCACTTAGACACGCCTTTCTCGCGTTTGTTGGGCAAGGCGCCGATCATGGTTGCGGGTATGACACCTACCACTGTCAAGGCTGGCTTTGTCTCTGCGATTCTTTCGGCTGGTTATCATGTCGAAATCGCGGGTGGGGGTCATTATAATCCAACCGCACTGCGCGCCAAAGTCACCGAGATTCAGTCCAAAATTCCCTCCGGAGTGGGCCTGACGCTGAATTCACTGTACATCAATCCCCGTCAATTTGGCTTTCAGTTCCCGTTATGGCAGGAAATGCGTCGCGAGGGCTTACCGATTGAAGGTTTCTGCGTCGCGGCTGGTATTCCAAGTACAGAAAAGGCAGCTGAAATCATTGATGGACTTCGCGGCGCAGGTATTAAACACGTTTCTTTCAAACCAGGCTCCGTGGAGGGCATTCGTCAAGTCGTGAACATTGCTACTGCCAATCCTGATTTCCCTATTATTTTGCAATGGACTGGTGGCCGTGCTGGAGGACACCATTCGTATGAAGATTTTCATATGCCTATTTTGAAGACGTACAGGTCTATTCGTCAGCAGGATAACCTTGTCCTTGTTGGAGGCTCTGGCTTTGGTGGCGCCGATGATCTTTGGCCATACTTGACGGGTGATTGGTCGAAAGACCTATATGATACGCAACCTATGCCATTCGATGGTTTCTTATTTGCCAGTCGCGTCATGGTAGCCCAAGAAGCACACACGAGTTCTTCTGTCAAAGATCTAATTATCGCCGCATCTGGTGTCGATGACAAGGACTGGGAGAACACTTACGTGAAGCCAGCTGGTGGTGTCCTCACCGTCCGATCAGAGTTAGGCGAACCTATCCATAAGATTGCTACTCGCGCGGTCAAACTTTGGAAAGAGTTTGATGATACTGTCTTCAATTTGCCAAAGGAAAAGCGCGCTGCTTGGTTGACGGAGCGCAAAGCCGAGATTATCCAAAAATTAAACGCAGATTTTGCGAAACCCTGGTTTGGATGGAAGAAGGATGGGGGCATTGCTTTAGACCTTGGTGATATGACCTACGAAGAGGTTACACTTCGAATGATCCGCCTCATGTACGTCGGTCATCAAGAGCGCTGGATCGACCCTAGTTTGCGCAACTTGACGGGTGATTGGTTGAGGCGTGTGGAGGAGCGCTTTGCAGGCGTCGATGGTGGCGCTAAACTTAGCATTCTGCAAAGTTTCGATGAACTGAACAATCCTTCTGCTTTTGTTGATACGTTCTTCGCAAATTACCCCGATGCTACTCGACAGTTGCTTGCTGCGGAAGATCGTGCCTATTTTCTTACTATTTCTCAGCGTCCCGGACAGAAACCGGCTCCTTTTATCCCAATACTGGATGCTAATTTCGAGGTTTGGTTCAAGAAGGTCAGAACAGCATGATTTGACGTTTCCGTCAGCTAAACTTGACCGATTTTAGGATTCTCTGTGGGCCGCGGAAGACATTGAAGCGGTATTCGACCAAGATCCCCAACGTGTTTGCATTTTGCAGGGCCCCGTCGCTGTGAAACACTCAGCAGTCAAAGACGAGCCTATAGAACGTCTCTTGGGCAACGTCACTGCCAAGCTCGTGGAGAAGCTTCTTGAGCGCTCGTATGGAGGTGACATTTCTAAAGTTCCCAATATTGACTACCTTGCTCCTGCGGCGGAAGAAGCGGATATTCCTGATGAGGTGAAATGTGAAGAATCCTCGGCCTCCGTCTCCTATGAGATTGGTGGTGCCACTCCCGTAGCCTCCGACTGGCTGGAGTCCATCTCTGGATCAGAGCTAAATTGGCTTAAAGCTCTATTGACTTCCAAGACCATCTCTCAAGGTCAGATGTACATCGACAATCCTCTTCGTCGAACACTTTCTCCGCGTCGTGGACAACGTGTAGTGGTGAATACTAAGGACGGGTCTCCAACCTCAGTCATCGTTTACGGTGCGGGACGATCCTATGGCTCCCACAAGACCAACTTCAAGGCTGTCGAAATCGTCTATGACAAATCTTCCAGTTTGATTGACGTGACTTTCTTCGAGGATCGTCGGGATGTGTCCGTTCCCCTTTTTTTTCAGTTCAAATATGTCCCGAGCATGGGTTCCATGCCTGTTCACGAAGTATCCGAGGGTCGGAACAACCGTATCAAAGACTTCTACTGGAAGTTATGGTTTGGAGATGACCAGTCGCGACCGGAAATCGACGTTCACGAAACATTCATTGGCCCAGAAGTCGTGATTTCCGCTGACAGCATAGAGAGCTTTTGCAATGTCGTTGGAAATCAGAACGAGGCATTCAAAACTGCACGTACCGAAGTTGTCAAAGCACCAATGGACTTCGCTATTGTGACGGGCTGGCAGGTAAGCCCGCTGGATCCATGTCAATTTGGACTCACGATTTTGCATAGGCTATTATGAAGTCCATATTTCCCAATGCAATTGACGGTGACCTATTGAAGCTTGTCCATCTTTCTAATGGTTTCCGTCTCGTTCCTGGCGCCAGGCCATTGGAGGCAGGGGACGCATGTATTGCGGACGCTCACATTACGTCTGTCAAAAACACGGACGCTGGCAAGGTTGTTCAGGTCAAGGGTCACGTCTTCCGTGATGGTCAACCGATCATTGAAGTTGTATCATCTTTCCTTTATCGGGGACGCTTCGACGACTACGATAACACTTTCGAGACGGTTGATGAACCAGATTACGTCGTCCAGTTGGCCAATGATGCAGCTGTTGGCGTACTTCAATCCAAGGAGTGGCTGTCATGGGAAGATGATACTATCCCTCCTAAGGCTGGCATGACCCTCGTATTCCGTATACAGTCTCAAGTCACTTTCAAGGACAAAACTTCCTACCGGGATGTCTGCGTTGGTGGGGATGTGTACATGCGCGACCAGCTGAAGCGATTGAAGAAGGTTGCTTCAGTGGAGTTCAATCAAGATGGATGTCAAGGGAATCCCGTGGTAGCCTATCTACAACGCCATGGCGTTCCCGAAGGCCGACTCACACCTCTGGCAAACGAAGGATACACAATCTCGAACACCACCTCAACGACTTTTACTACTCCTCTCTCGAACGAACCCTACTCGAAGATTTCTGGGGATTTCAACCCCATCCATGTGAACCCGTATTTTTCGGATTTTGCTGCACTTCCCGGGACTATCACCCATGGCATGTGGTCCAGTGCTGCTACACGTCGCTATGTGGAGAATGTGGTTGCCGAGGGTAATCCAGACAGAGTAATCGCGTAAGTTTTTGCTTTCTTGGCCGAATTTGAGCTGATATAGTTTAATAGATATGATGTTTCATTTGTCGGCATGGTACTCCCAGGAGATGAATTGACCGTCAAGATGCGTCATCTTGGTATGCGTGATGGTAATATGGTTGTCAAGGTGGAGACGTTCAACCAGCGAGACGAAAAGGTTCTCGATGGCACTGCAGAAGTTGCTCAGGCAACTACAGTATATGTGTTTACCGGCCAAGGATCACAAGAACCGGGTATGGGAATGGATCTATACCATTCTTCTCCTGCAGCTCGCGCAGTTTGGGATGGCGCGGACGCTCACTTGCTTGCGGTTTACGGGTTCTCGATCATCGAGATCGTTAAGGATAATCCAAAAGAGAAAACCATTCACTTTGGTGGTATCAAGGGTCAAGCAATCCGCCAGCGTTACATGGATATGACATACGATACCATGGACAAAGATGGCAACGTCAAGACACTTCCTCTCTTCGCCGACATTGACGTACGCACCCCCAAGTACACTTTCAGTCACCCAAATGGCCTGCTATTTGCCACTCAGTTCGCTCAGATTGCGTTGGTCGTGACCGAAAAGGCCGCCTTCGAGGATATGCGTGCTAAAGGCTTTGTACAGAAAGATTGCGCATTCGCCGGTCACTCGCTTGGAGAATATTCTGCCCTTGCCTCCATTGCTGACGTTCTTCATATCTCTGCTCTCGTAGACGTCGTGTTTTATCGTGGCATCACCATGCAGCGTGCTGTTGAGCGCGATGCGCACAATCGATCTAACTACGCCATGTGTGCTGTGAATCCAAGCCGCATCTCGAGGACTTTCACCGATGCTGCACTCCGCGAAGTTGTCGATACGATTTCTACGCGCACGAGCACCCTTCTTGAAATCGTCAACTATAATGTCGAGGTGAGTCCCTAACGCGCCTTCATGAAGTATGGGCATAACGAATGGTTTAAGGGTCAACAATACGTTTGCGCTGGGGAGTTAGTTGCATTGCAGACAATGACCAATGTTCTGAACTATTTGAAGGTTCAAAAGATCGACATTGCAAAGGTAGGTACCTCAATGTAGACTAAGGAGGATCATCTGATTTAATATGTGCAGCTTACTGAAACCTTCACTGTGGAAAAAGTGAAGGAAATGTTGGGTGACATTGTTTCGGAATCATTTGGGCGTGCCAAAGAGCTACAGGAGTCCGAAGGATACATCAAGCTCGAACGAGGTTTTGCAACAATTCCTCTTCCTGGTATCGACGTGCCTTTCCACTCTAGATATCTCTGGGCAGGGGTTATGCCATTCAGGGCTTGTGAGTTTCGTCGACTTCTATATCGTACAGCACTGAGCCATGCAATCAGATTTGTCCAAGAAGATCAATCCATCTCTGCTCAATCCCGACATGTTGGTAGGAAAGTACATCCCTAATCTGGTTTCCAAACCGTTTGCCGTTACCAAAGAATATGCGCAATTAATATACGACCAAACGTCTTCGCCCCGCCTTGACAAAGTCCTCAAAAAATGGGACCAAGAAAGCTGGGCATCTCCTGAACAACGTCAGAAGTTGGCGTACACAATACTCGTGGAGTTGCTATCCTACCAATTTGCTTCACCGGTCCGTTGGATTGAGACGCAGGATCTGCTGTTCACACACTATCGCTTCGAACGGTTCATTGAGATTGGTCCATCTCCTACATTGACGGGTATGGCGACCCGGACATTGAAAGCCAAGTACGAACCTCAAGATGACGCTGTCAGTCGCAGCCGAGCAATTCTCTGTCACGCTAAAAACGCTCGCGAGATCTACTATCTCTTTGAAGATGAAGCTTTGCCTATCCCCGAACCCACTGCAGCTGAGACTGCCATTCCTACTGCTGCGCCGTTGCCCACCCCTGTGCTACCGACTATCGCTGCTACAGTTCCCACTGAAAGCGCTGCTGCCATTGAAGATGTACCTCTCAGGGCTGCTGACATCCTTCTCTCCATCATCGCACAGAAGCTAAAGAAGAACGTTGAGGAAGTCCCGTTGACGAAATCCATTAAAGACCTGGTTGGTGGAAAGTCTACGCTGCAGAACGAGATTTTGGGTGACCTTCAGCTCGAATTTACGTCTGCTCCTGAAAAGGGAGAAGAGCTTCCACTCGAAGAGCTCGGATCTACCTTAAATGTTGGACATTCTGGAGCTCTAGGGAAATACACATCTGGTCTTGTGTCGCGCCTCATTGGTGGAAAGATGCCTGGAGGATTCAACGCTTCTGCAATCAAAGGTTACTTGTCGAAGGCATGGGGTCTGGGTTCCTCGCGCGCTGACGGTGTTCTTCTGTTGGGAACCACTATGGAACCCGCTAAACGCCTCGCATCTGAAGCCGAGGGCAAGTCATGGTTGGACACAGTCGTCGGTGCATACGCTCAGCGCTCTGGCATATCCTTGTCTGGTGGGCGTTCTGGCGGTCCTGGGGGAGGCGGGGCAGGAGGTGCCACGATTAACAGCGAAGAATTTCTGAAGTTCAAAGCGGATCAAGACCGTTTTGCTGCTCAGCATATCGAACTCTACATGCGTTATCTTAACCGCGATTCTCGCGCTGGCGAAATTACCTATGACAAGGAGAAGGCTACCTCTGCACAACTACAGGCTCGACTTGACGCAATCGCCCGAGAGCATGGCGATTCCTACATAGATGGAATACAGCCTGCCTTTGATCCATTGAAAGCTCGCCACTTCGACTCATCTTGGAATTGGGTCCGTCAAGATGCGTTGTTGATGTACTACGACATCATTCATGGTCGTCTCACTACTGTCGACCGAGAACTTACCGCTCGTTGCATCGCTCTTCTCAACAGAGCAGACCCTGAGCTCCTAACCTATATGCAATATCATATTAACCGTTGCGACCCAAGCAAGGGGGACACTTACGCTCTCGCGAAGCAATTCGGCCAGCAACTCATTGACAACACTAGAGAAGTCTTGGGCCAACCCCCTGTGTACAAAGACGGTAAGTGAACTTCGATAGGATTTTACGTTGCAATTCATTTTTCTTTCGTAGTGACATTTCCTACTGCCCCCCATACTGAGGTCACGGCGAAAGGTGACATTGTTTACACTGAGGTGGTGCGGGAAAACGTTCGCAAGCTGGAAGCTTACGTCGAGGAAATGGCTAGCGGTGATACTATTTCTACTGTCAACATTCAGAAGGTCCAAGAAGACGTGCTCAAACTGTGGACTGTCGTGAAATCGCAGCCAGGGATCAGCCAAGATCAGAAGAACCGCATTAAAGCCTTGTACGAGGGTGTTGTGCGTTCTCTCAGGAAAGGACCTGAGCAAACCCGTACGCGTATGCGAAACCGTCGTTCCTCCTCCCAATTTCTTCGGCCCCAAGTCTCTGTAGTCACTCCAGTATCTGACGATAAGGTACCACTGCTGCACCTCAAACGCAAAGTTGGCGGAAACTGGGAGTATTCAAGCAACCTCACCGGCGTCTACCTTGATATTCTACACGAGATAGCGACTTCAGGTACGACATTCAAGGACAAGAATGCTCTTCTTACAGGAGTCGGGAAGGGCTCAATTGGTGTTGAAATCCTCAAGGGCCTCCTTTCTGGTGGCGCTCACATTGTCATCACCACCTCTCGCTACAGTCGCTCAACTGTTGAATATTACCAATCTATTTATCAAAGCTATGGAGCGCGCGGTTCGGCGTTGACCGTTGTTCCTTTCAATCAGGGTTCGAAGCAGGATGTGGAGGCGCTGGTCGACTACATATATGCCACGCTCGGAATGGATCTTGACTACATCCTCCCTTTCGCCGCAATACCCGAGAACGGTCGAGAAATTGACGGGTTGGATGACAAATCAGAGTTAGCGCATCGGATAATGTTGGTCAATCTCCTCCGGATTCTAGGTGCAGTCAAAACGAAGAAAGCATCCCGTCAGTTTGTTACGCGACCGACCCAAGTCATTCTTCCCCTGTCTCCCAACCATGGTTTATTTGGCAATGATGGACTGTATTCAGAGTCAAAGATTTCCTTGGAAACTCTATTCCAACGTTGGAACTCTGAGAGCTGGGGAGAATATCTGTGCTTAGCTGGGGCAGTGATTGGGTGAGAAACTCATACTTGACTTCGTACTTGCTGTATGCTCACTTCGTCATTGCAGATGGACACGGGGCACCGGATTGATGGATGCCACGAATACTGTTGCACATGAGCTTGAAGGTCACGGTGTTCGCACTTTCTCGGCGAAGGAAATGGCATTTAATATTCTCGGACTTATGCATCCTCTCCTTTTCAGCATCACACAAGTTGAACCCATCTGGGCCGACCTGAACGGTGGAATGGATCGTTTGCCAGATCTTGCCGAGGTCACGTCTCGTATTCGCCAGAGTCTAAATGAGAAAAGTGAACTTCGTCGTGCAATCGCCAGGGATAATGCTCTTGACTTCAAGACTATCAACGGCGTTGAAGGTGAAAGAGTGTTGCAAACCGTCAACGTCGTTCCCAGGGCCAATTTCAAATTTGACTTCCCCACGCTTGAGCCTGTGGACTCTCTTCAAGAACTTGGCAAACTTCGAGGTGTCATCGACTTGGAGAAAGTCATTGTTATCACCGGGTTTGCTGAGGTCGGTCCCTGGGGAAGTTCCCGCACAAGATGGGAGATGGAAGCGAGAGGGGAGTTCACCCTTGAAGGCTGTATCGAAATGGCTTGGATTATGGGATTCATTAAACACTTCGATGGCCGTCTCAAAAATGGTTCTTTACATGTCGGCTGGGTTGACGCAAAGACTGGGGAACCCGTCGATGACAAGGATGTGCGTGGCCGTTATGAAAAGGAGATCTTGAAGCATGCCGGTGTGCGCTTGATTGGTAAACTCTTTTGAATCGTTTTTCTGGCCAGAGAATTAACTGAAAGACTCACAGAATCCGAACTTTTCCGTGGTTACGATCCCAAAAAGAAGGTATTCAATCAGGAAATAGAACTGATTCATGACTTGGAGCCGATCGAAGTCGCTCAATCAGAAGCAGAAAAGTTCAAGTATGAACATGGAGACAAATGTGATATCTGGACTGCTGAAGGAGACCAATGGTTTGTGAAGCTAAAAAAGGGCGCTCGCGTTTTTGTCCCCAAGGCATTCCAATTCAGCCGTTTAGTCGCTGGTCAGATCCCGACTGGCTGGGATGCTGGGAGATATGGAATTCCGGCAGATATAATTGCTCAAACTGACCGGGCCACTCTTTGGGCTTTGGTGTGCACCGCGGAAGCCCTCAACATGTCTGGCATCACCGATCCTTACGAGTTGTACAATCACCTCCACCCCTCCGAAGTTGGCACCTGTATAGGCAGCGGCATGGGAGGTACAGAGTCACTTGCCAAGATGTTCAAAGACCGACGCGAGGAGAAGGAGGTACAAAACGACATTCTTCAGGAGACGTGAGTGCTTTTATTTTCGGATTGGGATCGGGTTTGATTGTTTGTAACATTAGGTTTATCAACACTGTCGCTGGTTGGGTTAATTTACTTTTAATGTCCTCCAGTGGACCTGTGAAGATTCCCGTCGGAGCTTGGTGAGCAGTAAGCTTCTTTACCTTTCCTGCTGACTTAAAATTTGGTAGCGCAACCGCACTTCAGTCGCTCGAGATTGCCTGCGACACTATTCTTTCCGGCAAGGCCAAGGTGATGATTGCTGGCGGCTTCGATGATATTAGCGAAGAAGGCTCTTTTGAGTTCGCCAACATGAAGGCCACGAGTAACGCAGAGACTGAATTTGCGATGGGACGTGAGCCCACGGAGATGTCACGGCCAGCTACCACAACCCGTGCAGGAGTGCGTTATCTGTTTAATTCACTATTCAATCTTTCTGACCTGGTCGATCAGTTCATGGAGTCCCAAGGAACTGGTGTCCACATTGTTATGAGTGCGAAGACTGCCATTGAACTCGGCGCTCCTATTCGCGGAATCCTAGCATTCACATCCACATCGACGTAAGTCTAAGCTGGTAACGTGTGAACTACATATTCATCCATTTTAGCGACAAAGCAGGACGTTCTATTCCGGCGCCGGGGCGAGGCGCTCTCTCAGTTGCTCGAGAACTGCCATCACAATACCCTCTCCGATTGCTTGACCTTGAGTATCGAACCCGCCAGATCACGTACCGGCGCAAACAAATTGCAGATTGGCTCGATCATGAGCATGCCCTGCTCCGCTATGAGATTGCGGAACAGAAATCAAACGGAGGCATTTGCGAAGAGGATTATCTGGCGTCTCGCATCGCTGATATCGAAAAAGAGGCACGCCGTCAGGACAAAGAAGTCTTGGCAACCTACGGTATGCTTGAAGGAACCGATGCCCGAGTTGGACCTATGCGTCGCGCGCTTGCCATCTGGGGTTTGACCGCTGACGACATTGGCGTTCTCTCGATCCACGGCACGAGCACTGGAGCTAATGAGAAGAACGAGACTCAGATGTGGCACAACATCCTCGCTACAATGTCTCGTACCCACGGTAACGCCGTTCCTGTTATGGCTCAGAAGAGCTTGCTTGGCCATTCGAAGGGTGGATCAGCAGCATGGCAGATGGCAGGTCTCTTGCAGACTGTTAATACTGGCATCATTCCAGGGAACCGAAATAGCGAGTAAGTGGAAGCAGTCTTGTTGGCATTTGTTCACAATTAAACCTTTACACCTCTGAAGCAATATCGACGCAAGATTTGAGGCGCACCACTACCTCATGTTCCCTTCGAGATCCATTTATACAGATGGAATTCGCGCTGGTGTCATGGTGAGTGAAGTCGTCGTCCTATCTGTAGTCCCCACCATTCATGATTTTTCAGTCTTCTTTCGGCTTCGGCCAAGTTGGTGGCACTGCTGTAGTCGTTCATCCTCGTTATCTCTTTGCTTCGCTCGACCCTTTTGCCTACGAGTCTTACAAGTGCCGCAATCAGAAACGTCGCCAAGAGGCATACAAGGTCATGACCGAGATGATGACATCCAATTCCTTGGTCAGAATCAAGGATGGACCACCATACAGCCCCGAGCTCGAGCAACCTGTTCTTATGAATCCTATGGCTCGGGCGACGTTTGATCCGAAGACACGAAGCTACTCTTATACCGCTAATCTGGACAAATCCGTACCATTCGACTCTGCAAACATGAAAATCATTGCTGAAGCTCTCGCATCCGGTTCAATTGCAGGCGTCGGCGTTGATCAAGGTGACATTTTCACTAGTTATCAAATTCGCTGAAGTCTCATACTGTGTTCGCTTATCCAGAATTGATCTCCTCTGTCCCGTCGTGGAATCCAACCTTTGTCGAACGCAACTTTACCGAGGCCGAGGCCACATATTGTCGCGCACAACCCTCACCGCCATCATCATTTGCTGGCCGTTGGGTCGGGAAGGAGGCGGTCTTCAAGTCACTCGGGATATCCTCGAAGGGAGCTGGTGCCGCAATGAAGGACATCGAGATTCTTCCCAACCAAGCTGGAGTACCAACTGTCACTCTCCATGGCGATGCGGCTGCGGCTGCCCAGAGCAAAGGTATCACGCGTGTTCATATTTCCTTGAGCCATTCCGAGGTGTGTTAAACAGCATAATTAATTCGCGTCCGTCCACTTACACATGTTTTTTAGACTGTCGCCGTCGCTTTCGCGCAATCCACGTTGTAGTTTTACCTGATGTATCCGATACACAAAATGACGACTTTTACACTCTGGATGACCTGATACTATTGTTGTAGCTCTACTTGAACTGCTCTGCTGTACAGCCCGTGGTTTACGATATAATCAGCGATTGAACTTGTGACTAGCCTCTTCCACGATCCATCTCCTGCCGCAGCGCTGTCCCTTACTCCGCTCGAACTGTAAGTTTGTTCCTCAGCACCGATTTCAATGAACACCACCCGACCACCTATTGTGAATTCGTGCGCTGCATTGATTTCCTCCGAGCTGACGGGCTTGTTAGCGCCGCCGGTCTGTCTGTAGGCGCAGACAATGCGAGAGTCTTCTCCCTCCGGTGAAAGAAATGTTCGGAGCATCCGAGACATATCCTGATCAGAAGGATAGTACTTGGGAGAAAAGACGCGAGCGAGGGTATCAAGACCCAACAGAAACGTTAGCTTCGGCACTGGAAGCGGGTACAGTGCATGTCGTTCATCAGATTTACTGTTGTCAGAGAATCCGACAAACGCAGCCAGCCTTCGCTGGAGGAAGCGAAGTAAACCCGTCGATTTGCCGACGAATGTCGGTTCATCTATAACGGCGACTGCGACGTTACCGTTCGCATGCGAGGGTTCACAACGTAATCCTGGATTTTCTGTGGGACAAATGTCATATGAAAGAAGGCGCATCATTTCGAGTCGTTGAATGAGCGTGGCATCTCCAGGCTTCAAAGTCTTGTCCGCATTGCGGACGGAGAGTAACAAAATTCTAGCATCGTACGATTCTGAGAATGGAGGGGAGTGATGGGACACGGCTGACGGTGGCAAAGAGTTGGCAAGCGCCAAATGCGCCAGGGTTGGGGGGTATCAAGGACAGATATATGCAGGGTGGGGCGAGTATGAGTGACTTGCCCAGGTCGAAATGGCCAGCGTTCGTGAGCTGTGTAGACGATCTCAACTGGCGATAATCCCTGTTGCACACTCTGCAGCATCTGCATCGCATGGCTAGTGAAGGTTATTGGTGGGATGAGCATAGGAGTTTTAGCCAGGACGCGGTCACATTCAAGTTGGTCGGAGCAAATCAAGTGGCCGCTGAGTCAGCCTGATCCACATTATCTGTTCAACATTTAAAGCCATGGAGAAAGATGCGGATGGATTCTACACACCCAAGCCAACAGATGGTAGATGGTGGATGCTAATGTACGTCCGACGGGACGCTGATCCAATCTACAGCGACCGCGAAGCCAGACACGAAGGAGAGTGAAACAGCGAAAAACGAAGTTGTAGAGGCTACCAGGTCTGGTGGGCACATAAAGAAACTTTTTTATATTGCTACTCAATAGCCTCACATGATGCAGAGACTACCGATCTAATATCGTCTACCTTTGAGGTTACGGTGTGTAGAGCTGTCTCCACGTTGTGGGGTAGGCCGCCCTTGACTACGACTCCAAGGTCACGCTAGCAGATCAACAAGCCGATCCGAACTCTCCTCTGTACAGTGCCAAATCGTTTGAAGAATTGGGCCTGTTAGTCAACTGCCGACAATGGCAACGTATTTCTCTGATGGTCTGTTGGACAGTCATCAAGATTTGCTCAAAGGCCTATATGCACTTGGATTTTCAAAGCCTTCTAAAATCCAAGAGCGCGCATTACCGCTTCTTCTCGCGAATCCGTGAGTGTCCTCGGATGAGCTGACTCCCTGGACTCAACCACATAGTCTAGACCACAAAACATGATTGGACAATCGCAATCTGGTACAGGGAAGACTGCAGCATTCGTCCTCACCATGCTTAGCAGAGTAGACTTTGCCCTGAACAAGACACAGGTACGGCGAGGAATGCATTTTTGTGAGCTTAGCATCTTATCTATACTTAGGCCATCTGTCTCGCTCCCTCGCGAGAGCTGGCACGGCAGATTATGTCGGTTGTTGTGGCAATGGGGAAGTTCACTCCAGTACAGACAGAATACGCCATCAAGGATAATCTTCCCAGAGATGTTACCAGAGTCACAGCTCACATTGTTGTTGGCACACCCGGCACGATGGTTGATCTTCTCAAACGGAAAGTCATAGACTCCTCAGGCATCAAGGTTTTTGTGCTTGATGAAGCTGATAACATGCTCGACCAAGAGGGTCTAGGAGATCAGACGTTGAAAGTCAAAAAGTATACGTCACGGCAAGACCTTCAAGGTTGCGTTCTACTTTTCTGATATCTTATGTTTCAGTCTCTTGCCCCGGGCACAACCCCAGATCATTCTCTTTTCCGCCACTTTCCCTGACCATGTACGAAATTTCGCCAGCAAATTTGCTCCCAATGCCAACAAGATTGAGCTCCAAAAAGAGGAACTATCTGTGGAGGGCATTCGTCAATTCTACATGGACTGCCGTGACGAGGAACACAAATATGATATTCTAGTCTCGCTATACCAATTGTTAACTATCGGTCAAAGCATCATCTTCTGTCAGGCGAGTGAACCTCGTCATTGCGACTAGTTCGAGTTAACTTTTTTTTTTTCATTTCTAGCACCGATCTACTGCGGACCGAATCTCGCAGCGAATGACTGCTGAGGGACACAAAGTCGCCTCCCTTCATGGCGCAAAAGATGCTTCTGAGCGTGATGCTATCATTGATAGCTTCCGGGAGGGCCGGGAGAAAGTGTTGATCACAACGAACGTCATTGCTCGTGGTATTGATATTCTTCAAGTAAACATGGTCGTCAACTACGATCTCCCCTTAATGAATGAGCGGGGAAACTCTCATTCTGTGGACGCCAGACCAGACGTGGAAACCTACATACACCGCATCGGTGTGTGCATGTATTATAATGACTTGACTGAGCGTGTACTGATGAATCATTCAGGGCGAACTGGACGGTTTGGGCGCAAAGGCATATCGATCAACTTTGTACACGACAAGAAGACATGGTTGCAAATGGAAGAGATTGAAAAGATCCTTGGAAAGAGGATAATTCGCATTGAAACCAATGATCTAGATGAGATGGAAGAGGTGTGTCTTATTTTCGGTCAGACGATGATTGCTTACTTTGAATAGAAAATGAAGAAGGCCTTAAAATGAGCTGCTGAGCTTACTGTGTATCTACCTCCCGTTTTCATATTATGTCGTCTGCAACACGTCATTCTTATTCACATCAGGGTCAAATCTCAGACTTGAGTACGGTCAATGCAGACAAATGATCTCGAGCTTTGATCCGAGCAATGGATGGGACAGACGTAATATCGCTCAAAGCAACGACCCTCGTGATTACGGCCGGGGGAAGTCTGATGATATACACACTTCCTAAAAGGAGGGCACGAAATTTGGAGCGAGTTGTTGCAACAATGCCAGACCCGGAATCGTAATATGTTGCTGACGGCTGCGGTGTGGTTGGATGGATACAAAAAAACGGAAGAATGGCGCTTACAGCTCGTGAACTGGTAAATCGTATATTGAGTTAGATGGCGACTGTGTTGTGAAAGTAGCACATACCACGGATGATAAAATTGGCCAAAACAGCCACGAAAAGGATGGCGCTGACGACGAGAGGACCGGCCAGAGCATCTGGAGTGATAACTGAGGGGCCAGAGTAATGGACAGAGGCGGAGAACGGACCATAATGACCCGGATCGCGTTTGCGGATCATGGTGATGCGGGACTGGTAGAGACGAAAGCCGTATATCTAGAGGGTGGAGGTCCATCGAGTCCAGAGGCTTGGCGTAAAGACATACCAAGACACCAACACTGAGGGCTGCATACACGTAGGCAAATCCACGAGAGACAGGATTACGAGAAGCATTGAACAAGGCCACGGCGAATGCACCAATGAGGATGGCGGCGTTGAGCCACGAGAGCCAGGCTGAGACGAGGACTTTATGAATGGCGGACCGAGGTGAGAAAAGGGGTACGGACTGCGTTCGTTGGCAAACCAGACTTTACCCTCTACCTTGATCGCGGTCGCGACCTTGAGGGGGACGCGGACGCGGGGTGGTTGGGACTGAATCGCACTGTAGTTTGGGACGGGCTGGTGGTCTGCATCTACATCGTGACGGGTGTATTTTGCTGGGCGGGACGTATCGTCTGGGAGAGATGCGAGGGCGGAGGAGGAGAAGGGGAAAAAGTTTGACCAACGGTCTCCCATCGTCAACTCGGACTCCAAGTGTGGTCATCAAAAATATTCCCACGGATCCACATTCCAGGTCACGTGATACTGACTGACGTCATTCGAGCACCTTCTGGGCCGTTCGGTGGGTCGACCCACTGCGTACTTAAGCCCTTGCCCGACTCTGCGCCACCTTACGACGATGGGTAAAGACTACTACAAGATACTTGACGTCCCCCGCACAGCGACAGACGATGAGATTAAGCGCGCCTACAAGAAGATGGTTCGTCTTCGTCCCCCTTGCCGTGCTTTAGCCCCTGCTCACTTGTCTCAGGCTCTTAAATGGCACCCTGATAGAAATCAGGGTTCAGAGGAGGCCTCCAAAAAATTCAAAGAGGTCAGTAGCTTATTCGCAAACGATCACCGCTCTTTGACCCATTCATTAGATCTCTGAAGCCTTCGAGGTTCTTAGCGACTCTAACAAGCGTGCCATATTTGACCAAGTAGGCGAAGAGGGTCTCAAGGGTGGAGGTGTACCCCCCGGCGCCGGCCCTTCTGGCTTTGGTGGCTTCCCTGGTTCCTCCTCCTCCTTCACTTTCACTACCAGCCCAGGTGGTGCTGGGTTTTCCCCCGCTGATCCCCAGCGAATATTTGAGTATGTGCCTGTCACGCTTCTGTCTGCACTCATACTGACCAATCCTATCCTATAGAGAAATATTTGGTGTATTCGGTATGGGTGGTATGGGTGGTATGGGTAACATGGGTAACATGGGTGGTATGGGCGGTATGGGCGGGAGGGCATCCATGTTCGACGATATTCACAGTTCCTCTCCCTTTGGAACCATGCCTGGCGGCATGCCCCAACGTCCATCTCCTCAACAGCGTGCCACATCTGCTCCCGCTCCTCAACCGTCCGAGATCACACGCCCCCTCAAACTTTCTCTAGAAGATCTCTATACGGGCTGCACCAAACATCTCAAGGTTGGCAGAAAGCTTTTAGACGGGTCAACCGAGGAAAAGCTCCTTGAGATACAAGTTCTTCCTGGCTGGAAGAGTGGCACAAAGGTTCGTTTCCCCCGCGCAGGCAACGAGCAGCCAACCGGCGAACCGCAAGATCTTGTTTTCGTTGTCGAAGAGAAACCCCACCCTGTCTTCACGCGAGATGGTGATGATCTTATCTGCAGCCTCAAGATACCCCTGGTCGATGCATTGACCGGTAGTAATTCCAAAAGAATGGTCGAGCTGCTAGACGGTCGCAAACGTCAGATCGCCTTGCCTACAGGAATAGTAAAGCCTGGTCAGGAAACGAGAATAGTTGATGAGGGCATGCCGATCCGGAAACAGGCGAGCTTGAAGAAAAAGGGGGACTTGATAGTCCGTTGGGAAGCTCAATTCCCAGACCGTCTAACGCCCTCGCAGAAGGAGGGTATTCGGCGGATATTAACATCGGTCTGAATGCAGAGATGTTTGTAGCTCTAATACTGCACTGTACTCCTAACGCACACGCTTTATATAGCATAATCACTTATCAATGCGAGAGACTCCCCACAATCCGGCAGCTAAAACAAACTGTATGGAGTTTCTGCGGTAGCGCCAAGGAAATTAACCTGTTGCCATTATGATCTCGCCGATACACTTGGACGATAAAACTGAAACAGAACGGACAACTGGCTGCCCTAGCATCCCCCGCAGAATGGGAACTGAAACGGACCAATGAGCCGCGGAGGAAAGGTGAAGTGACACTGAATGTCGTCGATAAACGGCACTTGACTTGATATGATGTGTCACTGGTGTTGCTGGTGCAGATATGAAAACCAACCCGGCTCGGATCCCGATGGTCCACGTTTCTTCGATGAAGCTTGCCACCGGGATTTGATACGACCCCCCTCGTGCACTTGGCTTTGTAGGCCCCTCGGTGTCACCTAGCCTGCAAGAGATCAACTACTTGAAAGAACAATGACACGGTACGAAGCATCTGTTGACCTCCAATCCATCAGTGACTATGCTTGAAAGCATTGATATCACGCTTTCGAGGACTCGGTTGGGCCAGGGCATCGATCACGCTGTTTGGTTTCATAGTCCTTACGCCACTTGGACAAATGAATAATTACCTGCTCCGCCTCGGCAAGCGAAACGTGTCAAACATGAGGCCGTTGCGCAAAAGCATTCTGCTTTGCTTGCGAATCTATCTAATTGATCGCTCTTGACCGTCGGAGCTCACTCGTTCTCGTATATATTCATCGTGCGTTCAATTTCCTCACCGAGTGACTACTGTCGCAGACTCATTGGTCTCCCAACCCTTGCAGCTTCATCACCGAGCGTGACCCAAAAATCAAACATTCAGCATCAGCCAACCTTCATTTCGATGATGCCTGCAGGAAAGCCAGATCATTTCGCTGTCTTGGGACTCACCAATGATGCGAGCGACGATGCCATCAGAGCAGCATACAAGAAACTCGTATGTACACCTTCATACATTACTTATTCTTTTACCTAACAAAACAAGGCTCTGCAATGGCACCCAGATCGTCATTTAGTCGGGAAGGAAGGTGCAGCTCAAATCTTCATTGAAGTGAGCCTTGTCATTATAATTAGCCACCTGTTTCGTTTGTGATGAACGCCAACAGGTAAATCAAGCATATCACTCTTTGATGGACGGGAAAGAAAGTACACATTGCTCGACAACGGAAGCCACTTCAGCCAGCGTTCCTACTTGCAACAGCGCTGAACCTGCTCGTTCTGATTCTCATTCAAGAAGCTCTCAGGCATCAAGTCGACCACCTTCAGCGAGCTCCAATTCTAGCAAGCGGTCTACTCCTCACTCCTCGAAATCTTCTTCTGCGCCATGCGACGATCCCAGTCCTGACACCAAATCCAATACTCGGCCAAGGAATCCGCCCTACAAGTCGTCCGACGATCTGAAATCCGGTTCCCATCCCCGGTCAGCAAGGCTCGATCGAGATAGGAAACAGCGTAGGTCCGACCGGACGAAGAACGGCCGCAAGTTACGCGATCCTCCCAGTCATGGTCATGGTGCACCAGAGACTGCGACTCCTACCTCGACGTGTAGTCGCAGTTCAGAGGGTCCTGGTTGCCCCGCTTATTCTGAGTCTTCCACGAAGGCGCCGGGTTCCTACCGAACGGAGCCTGAGATGAAATGCAGTTCGCACTCGGAAAATGCAACATCCAAAGGCTCTGACAGTGGGTCACGTACATCGCATCCCGTTGTCCCGCCTCCGTCCGGGCGTCTGCACAAATCGCCAAAACTAGGCTTTGCAGAGTGAGTGTGGATCACTGGAAATTCCATATGTGAACATGCTCACCACTTGATATCAGCGATTTCATTCACAAGCTTTCTAAAGGGACGGGAAGGGGAAAAAGCGAACCCGAACATACGTTACCTCACAGCCAAGACGCAACTCCGTACGGCTCGCCACTTCGCGCGATCAATACTCCACGAGGTGCATCCAAGGAGTGGATTTTCCCGCTTCCCTTGACGCTCGGCGAAATGTACTACGGGACCTCCTATCGGTTCCTCATAACGAGGGAACTGTTATCTCATCGAACCGAGCAAGTAGAAATCTCGATCGTCATTCCCCCAGGGATGCGTAGTGGTACGAGGGTTGTCTGCCCACGCACAGGCCACCAGCGCAAGGATGGCACACTCCAAGACGTGGTCTTCTTAGTGGAAGAGGTTCCTGATGAGCGTTTCTCCAGGGTCAAGGATGACCTGTTTTTGGACGTCTGTGTTCCCTGGGCTGATCCTCTCGCTGACCAAGGAGGCGAAATCTGCGTTCATGGGATAGACGGGAAAGAGATCACATTTGCTTTGCCTTATCCGATTTATGACAAGAGCACTGAGGGCCAGATTCTCGTCAAGGGTGCAGGTATGCCAATCCGAGATGGTCGCAAAACCGTTGGTCGCGGCGATTTGATTATCAGGTTTGTTCTACTGGAGACTTGTGTATCAAGTCAACTGATGACACTCAGATGGCGGGTGGTCTTTGCCACTCATCAAACAAAGTGGCAGACATTGAAAAAAGCCCTCCACCTCGACGTCTGACAGTTGGATTAAGATTATGACCATATGCTATCTCGAAGTTTTCATATATGCTCATGCATTGGCCTTTTTTGAGGACCTCAGGATACATTGTACAGTATTCACAGCAAGTGAAGGACACCACTTGAACTGCCTTGAAACTAATCCGCTCGACTTTTGTGATTTCCACGTGAGGTTTTGATTCCGGCGACACTAGTCCGTACGGCGGTGCGCACGTGGAACAAGCAAGGCGACCGTGATGTACTAGTAGCCTTGGAAGGTTCCACAAGAAATAGTTGTAGTTCCGATCTCGGCTGAGCATCCTTCTGCCAATGCGGTGCAATGTTAGGAATAACTGGAACCACCAACAATGCACTGCTAGTAAGTACGAAATAAGGTCTGCGATTGCTCTGCCGAGAGTCTAGCACGACACAGCAGTGCATTCATCGCTGACAAGACACCTGCCAGCACCGAAGAACCAAAGAACCCTTGCATACTATGCCAGTGTCAGATTCACTGTGGATGCATCTTCTCTAGCATTTTATTCCACGTGAGTGACTGATTCTTGATGCATAATGGCCCAGGCCCTGGAAATGCGACGTGCACGCGGTCGCTCCCATTGGCGTACCATGAGCCTACAAAAGGCCATCACTCGTCAAGCGCCTCCTTATATTGGAAGCCCATCCTACCCCCACCACAAGGTTTGAAATCTCAATGCCATTCTCACTCTCGAATCGTGACCGGAATCCCTGGTCTAGCCACTTGCCCCTGAAGGTGGGTTCAGAAACCTAAGCGAGGGTGCCGACCGCAACTTCGAGAAGTCTGACGCCTGCGCCTTTGTTCTCGAAAACCAGATTGCCAACATCGTTGGTGCCCTCTGCGTCATGGGTGGAAATGTTTATACCGTCATCTCTCCACTGGACGTGTATTACAATGGAAAAGAAACCTACTTTTCGCCTGCCCCTTGGTCGTTTTTCATTTGGTGGGTTGCTGCCACAGCATGATGACGAGTTGCCTGGCGTTGAGCCGACCTGCGCCCGGCAGGCCTCTAATCCACATGCTCATATTCGGCACGTGCATCTACCAGTTCTCCGGTCGCGGTAAGGAAATCATTATCGACCGGATTGGCTGGCGGCTCCCCCTCCTCGATTTCCTCAATGCAATGTACATCTACTCCTGGACCATCCAGGAATATCGATATGGTAACAATTCTGCTGCTGCCCCCCCTTCCCTTTCTGACGACCACCTCCTAGCTCTGGTTTTCATCCTCTTTTCCGTGTCTGTGGTGACTGTGAGCTGGCCTTGTTCTGGTTTCGATTTTTGCCTTCTCGTCTTGCCTGACGCCGAATGATATAGCAAATCTACCAAGAAGTCAAGGTGACCGCGCTCCGCAACTTTTGCGATGAAGTGTTCCTGCACCTTCCCTTTTCGCTCTACCACGGCTGGACCGTCGGCCTTGTCTTCCTCTCTGCGTTCGAAACATTCGGTGTCGATGCGGTCACGGAGCCAGCCGGCCCGTGGACTAAAACTTGCGTGTTTCTCTCCTTGTACGCTTTCCATTTCGTTTTGCTCTTCTTTTCTGGGCTTGATTCATGCAGGACTCCTGACATTCTATCTCTTCCAGCTTTCTTCTTCAGGTCGTCGACTTCGCCTACGCCTACTCTGCCGTAGAAGGCGACCTCCCTGGGTGCCTCGCCATCTCCTGGTTCCTCTTTGCAGTCGTCGTGCAGCAGAGCAAAGAGCGTTCTGGGTTTATCCACTGGTCCGGACTCGGTTTCGCCGTCTTCTCCCTCTGCTGGATTATGCGGTGCTTGATCGGATTGGAATTGAAGTTCAGAGGACGCAACAACAGGTTGGGCATCGGGGAAGAGACGTCTCGCCTCTTGGGCGGTCACGGCCACTAGAGAATGAGTTGCCGAGTCCAAGTTGACAGCGGAATTTTGAATGATGTCCTTTTTTTTGCATTCTGGTCACCAGACTGTATTCTGCCTTGTTCTGACTGTTTTAACTCATGTGCTATAGTTCAGTCTACATAATTTCATTCTTTTCATCAAGTCAGAAATCGCCTGCGCCCAGACTCGGTATATATACAACAGGGCAGAAGCACAAGTAGTGCGAATCATAGAAGGAAGAGATAGAAAGCATATGAATACAACATCGCAGCACCCGGCCATAAGCAAAAGAAAGAGACCAATCGAACCCCTGATTAAATTTCTATCTTGCCCGGAGGAGGCAAACTAACGGAGCCAGGTGGTGGCACAGCCCGTTTCTTGTTAGGAGAATTGTGCGGACTCTGGCCTTCGCCTTTGTCGGACTTTGACGACCGTAGTTTGCACAATGCGAGCGGAGGGGGACCCATCAATCGCGACACGGTCCACGGTAATTCAAATTTGGCTATGCAAGCCCATTGAATATATCGTGACAATTCCAAGTGAAGGGTAGGATAGTATGCTGTGGACGCTTTGCGGGAGATCTTCAATAGAAGTCAGCATGCGCCAAAGTGAGGCTGGTCAACATACCAAGACAATTCGCTCAAGACCGGAAGCAAATAGATCCATATGGAAGCGATGAGCAGACATTTCATGGTCACTGGACAAATTTAGGTTATGAACAGTTCTCGAAATGGCATTGATGAGCTTGAGGTGCATTGTCTATCACAGACGGTGAGAACTGTCCATGTAGGACGCAAGTCAACTTGACATACAAAATAGCTCATCGCTTCGAACTCGACACCACCAGTCATACCTCCTGGCGCCTTGGGTTTCTCGACTTTTCCTTCGTCGACTTCTGATAGATTCCATATGGTGTTGTTCGGATGACAAAAAACCCAAAAGTAGTCTCTACAAACGTCAGAGAGTTCTTGTAGATAGGACTTGTATATTCTTGGGCGATGGAGCGACTCGATGAATGCATGCGGGGACACTGGAGCTGCGGGTGATTCTGTTGGCGGAGGTGCCGGAGTCAACAAGAGTGCACGAATAAGTGAGAAGAAGGTCTTGTGGGGCGCAGGCAATGTAACAACGTTACTGGAGGAGCTCGATGATTCCCATGCTTCACGACGGAGGCGCCCACCAGACGAGGGGAGGGATGATGCCGGATAAATCTCGAATAGAACAAGAAGCAGCTCAAGTATCAGCTGACGAGTCGCTACATCGCCGGGCTTCTTGTCAGAGTAAAGCAACGAAATTAACTGGACGAATGGGGTTGGGCAAGAGCTGCGGAGGGCGAAACATCCAATCGAGGACGTGGAGAGGGCTTTAAAGCACCGCAACAATTCATGAAGCATCTGATCATCGTGCTGCTCCTCACTTGCATTTGGGTCAAGGTTTCGTTGTCAGAATAAAGAACGAAACTGACCGCCATTCCACTTCGAGAATCTCATTGAGCCTCGTTAGCAACGCGCTATAACCCCCTGATCGGAGGAAATCCTCTGTCCAACTGATCCACAACATAAGATCCACTTGCAACCGTAAAAAAAATAAGACTACCTTGCCGCTTCATTTCTCAACATAATTCTGAGCTTTTTGACAACTTCCACATCGAGTGTAGTGCTCGAAGAAGAGGTCAGGAGGCTGCAAAACTTGACGGGGGTTAATGTCCTCCCGAATGCCTTTTCCTTGGATTTGCTCGCGACAAGTTCGGAGGCGTTCATGTCGGGGGCCTGTGCCTTGGAAATAGTTTGTGCGGCCTCCGACGACGCGCCTCTCCTGTGAGACTTGTCGAAAGAGTCCATGTCATGAAGATCGGTGGTACTCTTGCCGGCAAAGGCGGAGCCCCAAAGACCCCCACGCCTTGGCTGGCTATCTGATCCAATCGCGGAGAGGGAGACATGCGGAGAGGTTATGGATTCGATGCTGTGCGCTTTGCGTATCGTGCGGGGCGTGGATGGGGCTGCTGAGGAATTGGTCGTTAAAACCTGAGATGATTTGAGCATGGCAGCTTTCACAGTAGCATCCATGTTGGTAAGCTTTGGTCGGAGACTCGGCGGGATTTGCAGATCATCCTGTCCGCACTATCATCAGAATGGGGGAGATCTCGGACGGATAACTACTAACCAGGAGTTTGTCAAATGCCTGGTCTGTGACCATAGACTCGATGGGAGAGTCGTGAAGGACCTTCATCGACTTGGACTTTTCGTGTCTCGATTTATTCTTGCTGGACGTCGGCTTAGGCAGCCCAGCAGAGGCAGGGTCTGGGAGGTTCTCCTTGCCGTTGGGAAAGTCAGTGATGTTGGTTACCATCGTAAATTCTGTAGAAGGGAGTCTTTTTGAGGGCAGGATACCTTTGAACATGACTGTAGGAGGAGGACAAGTCGAACTTTCGCGGTTCGGATTCTTCGACGCGTTGGTCACGTGCATATTTATTTTGTGGATTATTTATTTTATTTTTTAACTTAAATTTGGCTCTGATGGGGGCACTGCTGTGGGCGCTGCTTCTGATTGGGTGCGCAGTAGGCACAATTTCCGACGGATCGGTATATAGTCTAGGCGCGTTTCGCTGGACACCCGTTCATGCTCGCCATTTCTCCCTCAGTACGTTCATTCGCTCGCCGTGAGTCGATTCCCCGTTCTCTAAAAATATGGCTGATGGGACACCGCAGAGACAACTATTTGGATGCACTACTACATATTGTCCAGTGTGGTATCATATAGGGTGAGTAGGATAAAAAATAAAGTCTGGATACAGAGACTTCAGACCAGCAGAAGCAAGTTTCTGCCCTGGATATGCAACAAGTCGCGCCACTCGACAGCCCCTCCTCGGGTGTCGCGCCGCTGCCAGGCGGTTTCCATAACCATCAACGCCTGATGAACGTTGCCAAACTGGCTCTGCTGTGCCACGAGCCTGGCCTTAAACACCTCCCGCTTCACCGGGTCGTCGGTCAGACTTCCCGCAAGACATATTGGGAAGACGAGCGTCCGATCGAGTGCCGACACCGGGAGCTGACGGATCAGCTGCAGAATGATGTCGATGGACTGGATGATCTCCGGCACACCTGTAATCACATCAGTTAATGTTCTTTCCTTGTCTCGTTCATATCTCTTACCCGGAATTGCCTCGCTCAATACCGTGTACAGGTATAGGAGTGCGGCCTCCTCGTATATCTTGGCCACCACCTGCCGCGTTTCAACCATTGCCGCCAATCCTTTCACCCCTGCATCCTCGCTGACAGGAATATCCGGGTGTAGTGGTGTCTGGTCCACTTCCCGTGGATACACCGACTCGCACGAACGAAGGTGGCTTTCCACGATGTTTCCTCGCCGAATTAGCTCCTTCATGCTCAGGCAGCCCTTGCGCACCTCCTGTGCCTTCCAACACGAAAGCGTAGAAATCTCGGCGATACCAAGCAACACTTCATCCGGACATCCAGTTAGGTTGTCTACCCGCAGATCCGAGTCATCCTTGGTACTCATACCCGACGCAGCCGACCAGAAGCCTCCTCCTCCCCGATACAACCGCCGATAGAATGCCAGGTGTTTTGGTATGCTATGCAATGTAATCGTTGACATGACGTCTAGCCACTGTCAAAACCAAGTCAACCACAGGTACATGCTTATTTTAACCCAACTCTCACCATGGTTGCTTTCATTGCTACTCGTGCAGCTTGGCTCATGTTTAGTATCGCCAGCTTCGGGTTCTCGTGCGTCATGACCCCAGTCTGGACCATCCAGTCGTTGGCAACGTCAAGCATCGGCCGCCAGTCGGTCATGCCTCCAGAGAACACTGAGAACCCAAGAAGATGTAGTGCGGCACTAGCGTCGCCCTCCGTCAGCACTTCTCCTCGAGATTTATACAATTGTGCGTGTGCAGTATCATAAAACATTATTGCCTGCGAGTTTTCCAGCGTGCTGTTTGCCAGTTCCAGTCCCCTGGCCGCACGAATCCGTGTGTTATGCAAGCTCGCCAGAGCACATATGGCGTTTGTCAGAGCGCCTTGGGGATCCTGGGACACGGCCTTTCATGATTCCATCAGTCCAAGTGAGTCCACGACTTGTCAGGAAAGCTCACAGAATATATTGCATTCGCAGAAGAATTGCTTGGGAATGCATAAAGCGACCTTCTCACATGCTCAAAGTAGTAGAACACATGTTCGCTCAGCAGCGGATGCGCTGATAGCGGCGTGTTTTCATGGCTAAATCCAAGCGCTTGTGGGTTTACATTATCAAACGGTCGGTCAAACAATCCAAATTCGTGTGGTGATGGATGCGAGGAAGACAGTGTCGAGGATGGTGTATATGGCGAGTGATTGACGAGCTGTGGTAACGAGGGGTCGACCAGTGGCAAGGTCATGTTGAAAGGTGAGCTGAGTGGTAGTCCTGGGTCGCTGACTCAGCCTCGGTGGCAGGCCTTGGGGTGATGCTCACCAAACATCGACATCATAGTTGGGCTTTCGCCTTGAGCCTGTGCTTGAGAGGGGTCGACAATGGTAAGATTTGGTGCATCATTTGCAAAATGGGTAATTAACGACCCATTCGCCGGACGCTGCTGATATTGCTCCGCAGCAAAGACTGTCGAAGTCGTGGACGACGACGATGACGACGTGGCTTGTATTATAGAAGAACGTGGCTGGCCACGAATGAGGCCGGCCCGGGTCAACTTTGCCTTGATCCCAGCTTTGTAAGCTTCCACGGCTCGCTTGTCCTGGAGACGAATTATTGATCGTCAGCAAGAGAGGAAGGCGACACGTACGCGCATCCAATCTGGACGCTTCGCCCCCCATCCGAGACAGTCGATTTGGAGGCGTCTGCATGTATGGCAAGAATTGCCTTCTCGTTGTTCGTCACATTTCTTTGAGATGCTGGTCAGGAAGGAGAAAATATCATCGAATGGACAAGTCACCTTTCTGCGTAGTCGACAAGTCCTGCGGGTCGCACCTGTCAGTTGGTGGGGAGGGATGAGGAAGCTGGAGGGACACTAACCAACAGCCACCCCTCCCTGCTGAGGTTGGTCGGGGAAGGTCCAAGGACATTTTGTGGGGCGTTCCACGCGGGGCCATATTAAAAGCGTCTGCAGCATCCAATGTTTTCGAGGTGAGTGGAGATGCCAGAAGATCGGGGGAGGTATTGGTAGAAGTTGTTTCTGGGGAAGGAGACTGGCTCCCGTTGGAGGAAGACGTTGATTTCCTTTGGGACATGAGTCAATTGGAAGGACAGGGGGATCGAGGGAGCTAGTTATTAAAGGCAAGTGTGACAGGACGATTTTCGCGAGGGGGGCAGTGATGGAGGAGATCGGAGGAGAAGGGAAGACAATCGCCGACAAGGAGGGGGTATGAGGCAGTCGGGGATATAGATTGGGCAAACTCGCAAAGGAAAATGCGGTGTGATGGCATTGACACGAGCTGGCTAAAGAGGCTGATAAAAGCAGAGGAACAGTACAGTACCAAGGGGCCGCAGGTCTGTGCATGAAACCATATTAGTAGGTTGTGAAGTAATTGGGTGCGAGTGGTCGGGTACTAACTCCGCAGAAGAGGGCTATGGGTGCCAAGTTCCCGTCGGTGCAGATCCAACTGCGACCACGGAGCCATCACCCTCCCATTTAGTGTATCCTCGTAAAAGGCTCCAGATTGTGTCAGATGGCAGTCTTCTTGGGAACGCTTCTTGCAAATATTCAACCTTTAACGTATTCGCCTTTCAGGGTGACCTTTGATTCTCAAGCTATATTAGATAAACCTCCGAACCTAATGGCTATGAACACATGAGGGGTCTGGGTCTCGGCTCCCTCACCCTCCGTCCTGTGTGCCATTCCCGTACACCTTTGGAAAGGCTATTCAGAACGTCTACTCTGTCTTTCCTTCCTCAACCTCCGAGTCCACCGCCGGCTCCCGGAGTTGGGTGTAGCCGCGACACCTCGTCGTGTCTTCCCCCACGAAGCATGGTGCGTCATAGCCGCGCCCCTCGGGCATGCAGAAATCCGCCGTACGCGCATACCATGGTTCGAAACAGAGCCGCCCAAGGACGAGCTCTTTAAAAACCCAGTCGCTTCGTCTGAGTAGGGAGTGCCAGTCGGACGATAGAGCAAAAGACGAGCGATTCGATCGCACGTTCGGTGATGCGGGTGCTCCGGTATCGCTGGGAACGCGTCAGCGAAGTGACGGGGGTTAGACGGGGCCTAATGATCGGACGAGTTTTGGCATGAGATGAAAAGGGATAACAAATAAAATAATCCGAACGAGGGAAAAACCCACAGATAACACCGAACTGATGAGAAATGTGGGAGGGATAAAACGGCAGACGCATTTTCTTGAATGCCGGGGCTAGGCCTTGGCGAACACGACCTTTGGACGTTGACATTTCGACGGATAGAGAATTGTTTGGGCTGGCAGGCCCCGATTCCTCGAAGTACTTATCCCGTCGTTCTCGACGGGGATCAAAAATCGCTTGGAAATGATGTCCACAACTGGACTTCGTCTGCCGCAATCTGGCAATTGCGCAAGTCATTTCGCCTCCCCAACGATGCTTCCCAATTCCAAAGGGCGGCGCAGTTCGTCGGGCCAGATCTCAAGGCACTTGTATGATCTCAAGGCACGCAGCCAGAGTTCGCATAACGTCAAATTACTAAACGGAATTACTCTGCAGCTTCTGCTAGTGGCTAATCGAGGGGGAAGTTCCCCCCCTCAGGCTCCTCCTCCCCTTTTGGGCATTTTACGCCGCGACCATGTATAGAAGGACGCACCCGACATCTCCACCTCGGATGTCAGGCAATACGTTAGCCGGGTGAGTCACAAATCTGTCAACGAAATCCGTCATCGTGTTGGAGCCCACGCTGCATATTCAACCGCGTCAGCCCCGGCATCATTGACTGCTCCCCTCCCTTCCATTCCCCCCCAGGGTGACTTGAGCCCTATGTATCGCTTACTCTCCTTAACCCTGGCCTCGCTAGATGGCAGGCGCCAGCCTGGTGACGGTTCTCATAATTTCAACGATGGTCGTCAGCATCACCACAAAGCACAGGCGAGTCACTCGCCACTGCCAGCAGCCTGAAGAAATCCGCGGGCGAGAACAAAACAACACCTGCCTTTTTGGGGCGGACGAGCCTGATACAGAAATAATGCAGATGGGCCGGCTGGCCCCCTCTCTGTCCCCCTCATCCGATGAGATGGATCATATGATGCGGATTGCCAAGCAACTGATTCTAGGAGTAGTGTAGACAATGATACGAGGACCTGCGCCGATTTAATTATGATGATACATACTTGCATATGATTGGCACATCACAGGTTATCGACGCCTCGCCTCTCCCAAGTTTGCAGAATGGCTCGCTTTCCCACGGTAAGTAGGAGGTGGCTGTGATGTGGGCGTTTCTATACTTCCATTCCAAGAATCTTCAGTGTGAGGTGCTGTATTTCACGATGATGATTGCGGTGATCATTCGGGGGATACCGTGGCTGGACTCATCCGCAAGTCAAGGATGTATATATTAATTGAATTCTCGGAGAAAATTCCATTCGTGAGAGCATATCATGAAGAGTACAGCTTGGAGTAGTGTGTGGGGTGGGGGGTATTTTTCCGTGATGAGGCTGAACAAACGAATACAACTAGCCTTTGCGATGAAAATGTATATGAGGTGAAGTCGATTAAAAAAAAAAAAAAAAAAGATGACGATGCAGGGTTCGTATCGATGGCATGTTGAAAAACAAAACAAAAAGAATCTACGGAGGCGTGATCTTTACACGAGTAGCATTTCTGCCTCCTTCATGACCTTGCGCCAGTCGACGGCTTCCCAACTCTGGGACCGTCGCTGCCAGACTTTCTTGATCAGATCAGATACCTGCAGAGAATTTCCAATCGAGAGGACTTGTTGCTCCTGGAGGCGTGTGAGGAAGTACGCCTGATGCTTAGGGTCTTCGGTCAGACATCCGCAAATGCAAATGCTAAAGACGACGCTTCGGACCACTGCCCGGCCAGTAGGGCCGTCCTGCGCGTCCATCAAGCACCTGACTGTTTCATTCACCGCTTCGATGATTTCGGGGCACCGCGGGAAGTCACCAGAGACAACAGAGTGAAGGTAGACATGGGCGGAAGCGCGAAAGACTTCCGATGTAAGGTGGCGTTGATGAGCACGTTGTCTCGCCTCAGGGTCGACGCTGACGTCTGGTTGGTAGGGATGCCAGGTGGCATCTCTGAGGATGTTCTCGATGGTTTTTCCGCGCCTGACGAGGTCTATGACGCTGAGGCTGCCGTCGTTGATCTGAGCTTCCTTCCAGCTAGCCAAGCCAGCAATCTCGGCGAGGGCAAGTACGATGTGGTTTTCACAGCCCATGACGTCCATCATGGAGAACTCTTCCATCGGCGCCTGGGGCTCGTCTCCAAAAAATGTCTGGTGCGAGTTGAAGAGATCACGGATGACACCCAACAAGCGTGGTTCCCTGACGAGTGTGGCAGAAGCAAGCACGTCGAACCATATGGTAGTTTTGATGATAAAGCGGACACCTTCGGAGCAGTGATATAGAGCACTGAGAGGGCCCCTACCGTGCGGGCTATTGAGTATAGAGAGGGCATATGTACAGACGACGTCGAGGAACATTTGCCATTGACCTTGGCCCCCTCTGAAGAGAAAATAGGAGACAATAGACAAGCCTGCGAGGGCATCCCCTTCCGTCAAGGGACTCCTCGAGGGGATTACGGTCTGCAGGTGTCGGAGAGCGGCAGCATCCTCGAGTTGTTCGACGATACCGAAATTGTGTTTCTGGATGCTCTTGCGATGTAGTTCCGAGAGGAGGCAGACGGCCTGACGAGCATTGTCGCTCGAATGGATCAAATTCCAAATGACACCACCGAGAGATTCGTTGGCATGAAGGTATTGCATGTGAAGTACGTAAGTCATGTAGTAGTGGAGGGCGTTTTCTTGGTGAGCATCCAACAAGGGCCAGGGATGCTGATCGACGACGGGGGCGGAGGAGAGGATATAACCAGAAGAAACGACATCGATCTCGTCGTCGTCGGGCAAGTACAAATTAGGGACTCTTGAAAAGGGATTGAAATGGGGACGTTGTTGAAGAGGGTAACTTGCCCCTGCAGGGAGGCATTGAGCACTACTATACATACAAATACTTAGTAACGATACGAGGTCTTACATGGCTCTATGCTAGTGTTAACAGAATATGACACAGCAGGGAGGAGGACTTCAGAGTATTCAGCTCGTTCCAGTGGAGAGTCTGGGCTCAACTCGTGCATGACGGGTAGACCTGGAAAAAGGAGATAAGAAACAAGGGAGGAGAGGGAGAGGGAAGTCTCACGATCGTTATCGGTGTAACGGTCGGTACGGAGAGGGTATGGGGGAGGCGGACGGTCATCATTGGTAGAGGATATGGAGAGAGTGGGAGTCTGTGGGCTGTTGGATGGTGATACATAGTCTGCGGAGAGAGCCAGTATTTGCGGCTCTTGTTCGGAAGCACGGGGGGCAGAGCCGGAGTGGCCCTTGATCATGCCCTGGGATGCGAGGAACGTCTTGATCTTTTCGCGGAGGTCGAGGACGTTGCGGTTTTCCTGGGAGGGATGAGATGGAGAGGGGACAGGGGAGGGGCGGATACGCTACCCGAAGCCACTCGGGACGCTTGGCCCCGAAGCCGAGGCACTGGAGGCGGAGGCGGACGCAGGTGGAGCAGCTTCCTTCGACACTCATCTGCTCGTCGCATTTCTGGAAGGGGATGGGGGTCAGGAGTGGCGGGGGGGAGCGAAGCGGGAGAGAGGGGACCTTGCGGCGGATTCTGCAGGTGTAACAGCCGGACTTGGCGCGAACCGCGCCTTTTGTTTTCGGCGCTCCGAGGCGTCTTGCCTGTGGGGACTTTGGTGCAGGGGGCATGTTCATGAACCAAGAAAGAAAGAAAAAAAAGAAAAGGAAAGAAGGAAAGTCAGACAGAAAATATATGAGAGGGAAGCGGAGACGAGGGACGCGTTGGAGGAGGCATAGGGCCAAGGTTATAAGTAACGTACGCGGGACTTGGTGCTCGCTCGAGTGGGTCCTCTCGGGGTCCTTGGGAATGTTTGCCAAAGCGTCATTTGATCCCGCATGCGCGGCTATTCTTGCCTTTTTCGGATGTCGCAGATCCATACTCCTCCCCCCCCACGTTCCTGCCAACAGACAGACAGGCAGGGGCCTGGCCGGCCACATCACCGCCACAATCACAACCGCAGTTTTGCATAACCCCCCAAGTGGCGATGTCGATCAGGTGTGCATGCACTCAAGTACTCTCTCCCCCGGTGTTCATCTGAGTTGCCGGACATGACCCCCCAGAGACAGCCACTATGTCTCAAATTGGGTTTTCCCTACCTCCCCCAAGTTCCGCGCTTGTCGCATCTGCCTATGCCGATACGCCACTTATCAAACCCGTCCACCGACAAAGTTCGCTTTTCATCAAAAGTCCCCTCTTCAAGTACGTACCTCCAACACCATAGCCCTGTCCTGTCCTCTGACGTGACACCCGTGCGATATCCGTTACAATTACAACCCAAGCACGCCCGAGACGAGGTAGATAATGCCGTCACATATTACCATCTCCTATGGGTCCACCACTTGGTCCGCTGATGCTCAGGTTCCTGACCTTGTGCCGCAGACCCCCGCCTCCAACTTGCCCCACCTCGCTCCCCCCTCCCGCCGGCTTCGAGCCCGGATTCGCAGCCAGATCCCCGGGAACTACCCCAGCCCCTGTTCGCCTCGCAATCAGCGCCCGGACAGCACTAAGCCACTTGATCTCTTCTTCCTCGTTTGGCGCACACAGCAGCAGCGTCCGTTTCGTAGTCACGATCTTGAACGTGTACGGCTCGTGTGTAGATCTCCGTGTCTCTGGCGATCCAATAGATCCCTGTGTACCCACAACCGGTGGAGGAATACCTCCGCTGTGTTTGTGTGTCTGCATATCGAATTCTAGAGCATCCAGAATCTCAGTCACTGAGAACTCCCGGTGTGGCTTGGTGTCCTGCCAACATCCAGTGCAAGCACCTATGTCAGCCGCCGCATCGGTAATCCCGATCGGTCTCACTCAACTTACCATGTGACTTCCCGAATACACTAATTTTTCCCCGTATAGCACGAACCATCGTTTCCGCCAGTTATGTCGCTTCGATCCACATTTCATCAAGTAGCCGGACACAACTATCTTTGCAATCGCATCTCCCGCCCGACCCACAGGTCGAGTAGGTGATGATGAGTCCACCATCGGTCGATGTTGCGAAGATGTCGAGTATGTCCGCTGAGCACTGGGCGAAAGATCTTCCGAATCAGAAGACGTGATATTTTGTGCGTGCAGCGGATGGTTCGGAGGGGGGGTAATCGTAGCGCTGCGACTCAGCGTGCTCTGCACCTCGGGTATCGCTGCAGGCGTGGTGAGCGATGTCTGCGTCGAGGTCATCATCAGGCTCTCCCGCGCGTCCTGAATGGCCACTACCCATTGTTGCACCTCTTCCGGGCTCTGCGCTTGAAGGTAAAACGTCCTGACAGATGTGACTACTCCGAAAGTGTACAAATGCTTCTTCAACACCACCGGCGTGCACGAGTGCACGTCAGTCAGATTGAGCAGCCGAAGAAGCTTGTACTCTGCAGAGTTCTTGTAGTATGCCAGGTGTGCTGGCCGTAATACAAACCATCTCTTCTTCCAGGTCTACAGTAATATAAGCAACGAACCGGTGCCCAGAATAAACTGACCTTGCGCCGCTCGCCCTTCTTCCACAAATACCCAGACTTGAATACGCTTTCATTCTGAGAGTCCATGCGCTGGGACTTGTCCGCTGTCCTCCACGGCCCTTCCTCTTCCTCGTCGTCTTCTTCGGACTCCTCGCCGCTGCCTGATGCACGCTCCGCGATCGAAGAGAGGGGAGGTTGTGAGCTGTTCGTTGAGAGCAGCGCACCAGTGGAACCCATCGATTGTGCATGAGTGGGCGACGCCAAATCTGGTGACAATACGGAATCCGAATCCGACTCTGTTCCTGATACATGCGCCTGTGCGACTGGCTGACTCTGTGATTCCCCCAATCGATCAGCACAAGGTATCGAGGGAAGAAAAGAGCGACGGATCACACCTTCTTGGGCTTGGCAACCGAGTGTACAGAAAGCTTCCTTTGTATCTCTTGCGGAGAGGGTGCTGGTGCTGCCGAGGACAACATGCTGTGACCCACAGAACAAGGCGCAACGTCGTAGTTTACGATCAAGTCTCTCTTCCTTTGTACCGTCTCCGTATGGGCGCAGCGCAACCGACACGCTATGTCACAATGTGACTGTCACGTTTTCACTATTCTGTCCATCATTCCAAACTTTTCAAGTCGAACCATGACATTGTCCACCCAAGAAAAATTCGACAAGGCCGTCGCATATGTCCAGGGCCTTCCTAAAGACGGCCCTTACCAACCAAGCCAGGAAACTAAGCTCAAGGTAAGGATTCACGATCTTACCATCGATGCGGCTCAGACGATCGCGCCAGTACTACGCATACTATAAACAAGGTGCGCCTTCGGAATTGATGCATCCCGGATCTCGTTGAACGCCACATAAAGCAACCGTTGGTGATGTAAACATCCCAAGACCCGGTCTGCTGGACTTTGTTGGAAAGGCCAAGTGGTCAGTGCGTCCTCCATCTCCGTGAACCGTGCTAATATCACGTGTTACTGCAGGGATGCCTGGGATGGCGTCAAGGGGGAAAGCAAGGAAGACGCCCAGAAGAAATACATCGCATTACTTGTCGACGTAAGATTAATCTTATCTTGCCATCCGAGTTTCCCCCTGACGACCGAATTCAATAATAGGACCTCAGCAACAAAGTCTCAACCAAATCCGAGGAGCTGGAGAACCTGCTCAAGGAACTCCGGGAGTGACCTGTATGCGTGATTGTAAGCATAGATTCCGATGTAAATGGACACGAGTCTCTTGTGGCCATGATATCATGAAATGCAGAGTGTTCTCCAGGGTGCCATGTATGTTTGGATTGGTGTCCAACACGAGGCAGATAACGGACCGGCGTCTATTGGCGCTGTGGGAGGAGGGAAGGGGTGTTCGAGGACCTTGCCGATGGCTCCAGCTGTCCATTCCTAGCCGAAGGTAGTTCAAATGGCTGGGCATGGAAATATTGGATTCTGGAACATTTCAGGTCGGTAGAACAACTCTCCGGTAAGGATTCGTAGCGAAAAGAAATACGGCGACAGATCCGAGATTATCCATGCGGCTGAGCCTGCCACCTGGTTAAAGGTTCGACCCGTAATCTCGAAGCAGAAAGTCAGTTCAAAATAGTAGACCCCTTGTTAATGACTACAGCATCTCTTAGGTAACGGAGTCAGAGCACTACAAGCGAAACCGCTCACCTGACTCGGAGGCTATCTGCAACGAGGTTCAACGTCAAACTTCAAGACTCAATTAATCAGTATGCGTCCAAATTATTATTATTATTATTATGATTAGTATGGTTTCGCGAAGCTCAAGGTAATTATTAACTGCGCTCTCCACTCAGTGATTCCATGTATATATGCTCAAGTTTCTTGAAACACCCCATTATTGTCCTCGATCAATTAATTTAGCCGCCTTTTCACACAATTCGGACGCCACCGGTGACGTGGCTACACAAGGACACCCACTACCGGGTGTTGACAAATGGCCGATCAACAAACCTTGTTCAGTGGTCTAGTACACTTCGAGGTTAGACGTACCTGGGACGAGCCGGCCGTTCCAGTGATAACGACTCCGATCTACTTCAAACACTGGTCAGCGAGTGCACCTTTCCCCGAGAACCACAACTTGAAGCTGGGTCCCAATGTGTACTAATTCTCGCATTTACAGATATGCTGCATTCTCTTTATCATTGCTCCATTGAGCCAACATATTCTCGTCAGACCTGAAGGCTGTCGGTCTGATGCGGCGGCAGCCATTTAAGAGGTCCTGTATCCACCCCAGATGCAATCGGTTCCTGATGTGGCCGAGTCCCACGTGCCGATTATTGGGGGTTTCAGATCGGTGCGATATGGATATGTCCCGTCTACCTTGGACGACAGCTGCTACGGCTGGAGAATCGGATTACGCACGACTAGCGAGTCTGGAATAATTTTCTCGTAACCGGTCGTCTTGGGTATCTCGCCCGTGCAGCAATATAGCAATTCTGCATGTCCACAAGTGGACTAGTGGGCCTCTTCGTGGACTCGTGTCAAACCCTGGATTTGTAAGTCTCCTGCCCTGTTCTTCTCCGGAACTTAAGCGCCCCTTTTCTCAGAGACTCGCACCTTTGGGGTGCGCTTTACTTATGGGTAGACAGGCTAAGCTTTATCGGGACACTTCCGACCGAATACACAGCAGGCCAACGGCAGAAGCGGATGCTACTTGAAATAGACAAGCTTGCACCCGCATCACACAGCTCCATAGCAGTGTGACCTGCGAAGACTTACTGACAGCGGCAATGTGTCCATTCATACGACTCTTCTGATTGGAAATGACCGGTATCGTTGACAATGAGCCATGTGCCAAGGTCCACGTACTCAGCGCATACAACCAGCGGACTATTGTGGAAAGCGCTTCCTTGGGATGGAATCGCTGACTTTTTTGCATGCTGCCGTCAAGCTGTACTCAGGTGCGAACGCCGTTCCGTTATATCGCCTGCTTTACGGTAGCGACTCGATTGATTCGAAACCTTCGCCTCTTCTCGTCTGAACGTGTTTGCGAACTCGGCAACCTCCTATGAACGGCTGGGACGAAAAGTTCCACCGATGAATTACGGGTTATGCTGTTTTCTTTTGCCTTTCGTTTACATATCGTGTTCTCAATGACTACTGCTGAGACACTCACGGCGTCCCTGTGAGATTATCGATCTTTTTTTTTTTGGTTTTATTTTATATCTTCTGCGCAGCATTAATGAATGGTATATGAAAAATTATTTCATCATTTCTGAGTCCAGGTTCATCATGATGAACGGTCCGCATCAGCCCCCCCTCTCCCGTCCGGGTTCCTCGGTTGCTCTCCTTCCTTGCCAATGTCTCCGGTGACAACGTTGGAGGTTTCCAAAGAAAAAAATTATTTACTGGTCTTGAATCGGCCCCCTCCGAGGGAGGGGTGGGTACAAGGCGATTTCCGTCGAGGATTTCTGACAGGTCGAACAAGACGAGGTAACTTCTTACAGCCACTCATGTCCCGCACGGGGGAGTGCTTCGCGGCAGAACTACCACGGCGATTTCGATCCAGCCTGTGTTCGGATGGCCCCGATTCATTGCTCGTCACTGTTCTCTTCCGTTACCTTTCTTTTTTCTTTCTTACTTTTTTTCTTTCCTTTTTTTTCTTCGTTTTTGTCTTTTTTGTCGATCGCACGGTGTGGATGGATCCGGTAACTCAATTTTGAAGCGGCTAGCTTTATTTGGACTAGGTTCGTTCCGCCGTCGGTCGTCCCGGCTTTCGGATCCTTAGGACCAAATGGAGTCTCCCTAGCAAAGTCAGGTTCTCGCAGTTGCCAGGTACAAATGAGCCGATACAAGGGTTCACGCATCATGTTCCGTTGTGGATAGATTGACTATATGCAGTAGTTGATGTCCGCGCTCAAGAACACGTTGTGCCGCCGGCAGTGCATCACACAGCTTTCATTGTCTCCCATTGGCAGTCTCCAAGTCGTAATGACGGCATTCCGGCTAATTTTGTGTAAACTGCCCAACAGCGTGAGATGTTATCATGGGTTCGAAGTTTCGTCTCCTTGTTTACAGAGCAGTAAAGGGGGTATCGAGATAACAGGTCCATACATAGAATGCGGAATCAATACACCACTCGTCCATTGTAATACAACACAGCATGGGGCATACACTGACACACTTCGTAAACAAATGTCCGGGTAAATTCGAGTCGTCGTTAAAAACATGGTACGTCATGAGAGATGTCCAAGATCGGGGTTTGCGACAAATAACGACGGATGTGGAGCGATACCGTATCGTATTGTTGGTCGGGTCCGCGAGGGCACTTCCTCACGACGGCGTGTATTCCGATGGAGAGGAGTTTTTTGTAATTCCGCGCCTTCCGACAGCTTGCGCTCGTAAACCCTCACTTTATTGCTTACGATGCTCCCCCTCTTTAATGGCATAAGAGGGATAGTGAGCGTCTCCGAATCCGTGGCGGCTGGCGACGGCGTCGATCGTGGCGGATCGACATGAGTAAAACTGCTTGACAGAATGCCCTCGGTAGGCGCAGGGATACCAGCAAATATCCCTTGTTCGGTTATCTCCGCAGAAGTGAGCGACGGTGCGCGCCGCGAACTTGATCCGTCAGATGCGAGACGCTGAACCACGTCATAGCTGCCTCCAAGGTGCTCCGCAGAGTCAGTGTTCGCCGTGCGTCCGCTGTGGGCGGAGGACACTGATCTACCATGTCCGACAGTAATATCAACAGGAGTAACATCGGAAGGCGCGAGGGATTTCTTTATCTCCTCAGATATTGCAACGGCAGGGGCGGGTGTCGGATCTCGGAAATCCAATGGTTTAGATGATGTAATCGATGGGCGACGGTCCAGGAATGGAGACTTTGTTATTCGTGTCCACCAGCTGTCATGACGTGATATAGACGGTGAATGGGATGAGGTGGATCCAGAAATCGAATACCGAGGGAATGATATTGGGGGCTGTGGGTCAGAAGAGCGTGAAAGGGTGAGGCTGTAAGACGTCTGAGAGCTATCAGCGAGTAGCATTGACATGGCGTTGTCCGCAAGACTAGATATTGACTCTTGGGGTCGAGGTTCTCGCAGTGACGGAAGGGAACCATCGGGATCTGTCAGTGAGGTACGAGAGACTTCTCTGAGTTCTCTAAGCGGCGCGAGTCTGTTGGGACGTTCAGAAAACGCCCAAACAGAATCCTGAGGACCCAATGCGGGCGACTCAGAAATGTCAGTCTCGTCACTACTCAAAACCCGATTGTCATAATCCGCGCCCTTCTCGGGAATGCCTGGACGTAATTTGAGATCACGATAATCGTCGTCAGGGAGGGGATCCTCAAAAGGATCGGTATGCGAGAAGAGGCTTGCATCCCTCCGATGGGCCGGATGCGAAGAAGTAGCACTGCGAAGACTTCCTTGCCGAATGAAGTCTTCCTGGCCCCCCTCACGGAGATGAGCCGACTTCTCCCACTCGCGATCCCCTTGATCTATTTCAGACCCGCTAGGCTCGCGACCAATCACTCCGCGTACCAACACACTCACAGAGCGGAGGGACCAAGCACTGGTTCCCCCGCTGCCCTGCCTGTGTACAGAACTAGAGTGACCAACCCAGCCGAACGATCTAGCGTCCTCGTCGGCAAACATGTCCTTGCGGGGCTGATGAGGTTTAGAGCCAAATTTGTGGGCGCCAAGGTGGGCAAGGAAGTCTGTGACTGCGCCCGATCTGCCGTCCCTTTCGATGGTCTGGCCATCAGGACGCGAGGCTACCGCTTGAGAGTGACTAATCAAGGCGTCCTCCTGGGATTCGGTATTTGCGAGAGGCAGGAATCTTCCAGCTCCCCGCCCGTCACGATTATGTCTTCGTTTTATATAATGTATCGTTGTAGCTGCGATTGCAACAAGCCCGAGAATTCCAAAAGTGGTCCCGAGCACAATAGCAATTGTGCGACTATTTGAGCCACTGGACGAGCCAGAAGCGGACGAAGGAGCCCCTGATCCATCCCCAGGAGAAGCAGTTGTCATCCCTCCACCGGAAATGGGGCTTGGACCCGTTTGTGTCGGGGACGGCAATGAAGCGATGGCGGGCGTTGAGCCAGGAGAGGGTGCAGTATAAGACGTAACCATCGAGGACGTCGTTGGATCATAGATGAATAAGGATGACGATGCAGGAGAGAAGGAGCCATAACCTAAGACGGAGAGTAAAAAGACTGTATCGCAACAAGGGGAATGTGCGACTTACCAAAACAGAACAATACATGGCCACCCGCCTGGACAGCAAAGTGGTCTTTTCTTTCACCTAGCTGCTCGAGAGCCGCGACATTACTCCAGACCATGGGGTCCTGGCCCGTGTCCAAGATCCAGCCGTCACTGTATGTTGTCTGGAGCTGCGCATCGCCACCTCCATGGATGAGGACTTGGCCATTGGCAAGGACAGCCGATGCAAAGTTGCGGCGAGGACTCGGCAATGATGAGCTGGAAGTGGAGAGCTTTTCCCAAGCGGGAGGATTGGTGGTTGTGCTGAGGGACCAGACTGTGCTCATGGGCACGAGACCGGAGCACGACGCGCAGTATCCGCCGAGAACGAGGAGACGAGCATCCGGAAGGACGAGCGACGCGTGGCCATAAATGTCTGGAGGTGAACTGTTCGAGAACGGCAGCTGGGTGAACTCTGGACCAGATGGGCTAAAGACGTAGTGTTCACCAAAGGCATTTCCGGAACCATCTGCCTTTTCACCACCAACGATCCACACCTTTCCACTGGCATAGGACGAGGAGTGATGCATCCTGCGCATGGGTTGGTTCACCCAACCCTGTGGCTCTGTGAGGAGTGAGGGCCTGGACGCGTTTGAAGTCGAGAGCAGAGCGGATGAGTCATTGAGCGTCGTGAGGACCTCCTGCGAATTGGGGCCGGGCTGGCCCCCGAAGAGGAGGAGCTCTGCATCACTGAAGGCGGACAAGGAGTGCCAGGCAACGGCGGGCGGGGAGCTGGTGAAGAAGAGCTGCCAGGGAGGAGACGAGGCATTAAAGGAGGTGGAAAGATCGAGGACGAGGAGGTCGGATATCTCTGGGGCGGAGGTGTACGAATACGCGTTGGACGGGTCGCTCAGTCCGCCGTGAACGTAGAGGGTGGTGCCGAGCAGAGAGACTGCCTGTGCCCATCTACCGCGAACGAGTTCAACTTTTTTTTAAACTAAAAATAAAAATAAAAAGGCTTGCCTTGGGGATGGAGAGTAGCCTTGGGCGAGGGCGAGCATAAGTGGTCAGTGATTTCTCATTCCAAAGAGTTTTCCGCGCGGATGAGTCCAACCGCCAATCGCTTCTTTGGGACGAGCCGGCAACTTCATGCAATCACGTGCGCCGCACAAATCTAAGAGGCACATTTTCGATACCCAGCGTCACTTCGATCTTTGCCCGCAATACACGCCCACGCCATTCCTCCCAGACTGCCTGTTCGCACCCGTCGCGAGTAGAGGCGCGACCCGCCAGTCTCGCAGCAGCAGCGCGAGAAAACACACACCCTCCGTAGACGCGAATCTGCGACCGAGGCATGCGCGAGGTCCTGGTGCGCATGGCATCAGCGAAGCGGACGAACCAATCAAGGTCCATGCCATACCAATGCTGAATGCCGTGCACTCCTCCATTTCTTCCTTTTCGCCAGAAGAAGCTCTCTGCCTTCTGTACCACCTCGAAAGTCTGAATTCGTCAGGTTCGGCAAAGTAACGTGGGTTAGAAGATCATCGACGTGCAGTTGTGCATATGCCACATGCGACTTACGGACACCGATCATATCTACCACGACCTGTACAACCGTTAATTCATGGTCCCAGCCTCTAACAGTGACTTACACGTGTCCCCTTCTTGACGGGCAGCACCCTGCATCCACTGCTGGGACCGTGTCGCGTTTTGCCTCACGGACCAGAAAGACACCTGATGCTACCCATATCCACGGCATTCACATACAATCAACCGACAACGCTGTGTCACCTACGGAACATGCGGATCCCTTCGTAGAACGCCGTAAGCAACTTGTCCAGTTTTGCATAATCTTCCGGTTGCTGGAAAATAACGTCAAAGGGTGTTCAAAGGTCTTTACCTTACACTCGCCAAGGTATCACTGTTTCTTCCTCGCATCACCTCTTCCATGAGTTCATCCTGTATGTCAGTGTATAAGGCGAGAAAGGCAAGTGTCGCTGCCAAAGTATGCGCCGTGGTTTCTATATTTCTGATCGGTCTGAACCAGGAATAAGTGCTTGCCGTGACCCGCAAACATGAAGGAGAACATGTTTCCGATCTGTGTCGTGGCTCCCCGTTAACCTCCACTTCCTGTGCAAGACAATGCAGTTCTACTTACCAACTCATCGTCACTTAGGTGTATATCATTTCCTTCACTCTCTACTGCTCGAACCAATAGCAAAAATATATCCCTCGCTGGTTTCTCTGCGGTGTCCTCGGATTCGGATTGAATGCTTGCTCGAGTGGTTCGAACAAGTGAGTACATGTATGCCCGCATGGTATCGTACGCACAACGAGTGCGTTGCACCCTGTTATTGCCATCAAAACACAAAAGTCGAGCGTCTTCTGATTAATCACTGACCATGTAAATGGCAAATTCCACACCCATGCGGGGGAAACGATTGCGAATGTGTTTGTTTTCATGATTATTCCCATACAGTCTTGTATGCTCATTTCGCCCTGAGGGGCAGGTTCACCTGCCCATCTGGACGGAAATCCGAAGCCGACTGATGATAACACGGTGAGCGTAAACTATCTTAGTTGCATTACCGAAATGTCGTCAGTAAAAACTTGCCTTGATTGTGAGCGCTTGAACACTAGGAATCTCGACCACGTCTTTCTTGTCCCAGCCTTCAGCAGAGGCCATCTCCCCATAGAGCTTGTGGGATGCATCCCAAACAAAAGTATACCTTGACTGCATTAGGCATCCGAAAGACGCCAAATGATCTAACGACTACCTACATCTCGTTGTTGAACGCAGGGCTCACAATTTTCCTGTATTTTCTCCATAATTCGCCTTCCGCAGAAATGATATTTGGCCCCCAGAACCTGAGGAATGAAGGTTTGGGATACCGAGTCCAAGCTGGATTTGTTTGCAGACATACAGAAAGAAGCGGCTCATGCGATCTTGCCAAAGTCACCGGTTTTGTGGCCGATGGTAACGACTTGGCTTCCAATTTCCATAGAACGAGTATATATCCACTGAGAAATGGGACGATGGAAACTGTATCGGAACCATATCGATCGTAAACTGGCAAGGCGAATAAGAAACGTGAGCAGTCGTAATACTTTCGTCTTTCTCCAGGTCCACGTGAACAGCAGTCCTGAAGAATCATCAAGAAACGGAACAGAAACATCGCGCGAGAAACCCGCCTGGGTTCCACCATATCTCTGGTAGGATGATGGCCAATATAGAGAGCGGCTCAAAAGGAACGAGAAGTCCCGGAAAATGGCCAACTGCCTGCAGGTGTGTCAGCAAGAGGTTGATCAGTGCTGCGGGCACATGCCTCGATGCAGCGGAAGAGTCTGCCGATACGCGATGCAATGAGAAGAGCGGCGAAGAGGAAGAAATAGAACATCATTGATGTTTACATGCTGAATATCATATATGGGTTAGTTTACCTATCACACTTCAAAGTATTTATGATTTTAATCTCTAATGTTTGCTGCAACAGCAATCACTCCAATTGTATAGTGCAAAGGCAATCGAACTACATTGATCCTTCAATATTTCTTCTTGATTGCTGGTCTAATAGAAGTCTACGGTTCATCATCACGAAATTGTCCAACTGGTCTGCCACCGTATGGGGGACTGGTATCAGCATGCGGGTACTAGCGAGCTTTTTTTTTTTGCGGATTGGCACTCCTGCTGCAATCTTTCCCTTATCCCGTTCACAGCCCACACGGCAGCTGCGCTAGGACCCTGAGCGCGAGCTTGAGAGGGCTCTTGGCGAGCCGCTGAGCCCTGCCGTGACAAGGAAGTTCTTAATGTCAACATCGCTCCCACCCGTCTCACTGCTGCAAGCGCACGATCCTTGCGCGTGTGTCCTCGTCTTTCAGTGTGCATGTGCACACACGAGGTTGCCCCGTTGTCCTCACTGCCCTCGTTTTGCACCCCTCGCACTCCAAGGGCACATGCTGCCCGTCCTCGTCTCAGTGCACGCACACCATCAGCCTTAGCACGAACCGTCCTCGCCCGCCTCAGTCTTGCAACCTCGGGAATGCGCCCATTCTCACTGCCTGTCTCAACGCGTGCGCGCACGTCCTTCATTAGGTGTCATCATTGCAAGCACGCACATCGTCCTTATCTCACCCATCCCTGTCTCGCCTGTCCTCGTCTCGGCACGTACAAACGCATTCACCCCAGACCCGTCCTCGCCCGCCCTCGTCTGGTAACGCATCTGCTGCAAGTAACGTACAAGATCCAGCGCAAATACGCCCCTGCACTCTACCTGTCTGCCCCACGCTTAGGCCCGTTTACCACGCGCACGTCTCGCTACCCATCCTTTCCCGCCCGCCATGTGCCGCTAAACACTCATGCCGGCTCCACTGCGCCGTCGGACAACAACGCGCCAACTGGCATGGCCGCGGACACGACGACTTGTCGTCCGACGTGCCGCTGTAATGGCGGGCGTGAGGACGGCGACAGAAATACATTAACCAACACACGCGCACAACATCGCCAGTTCAGGGCCCCAGACCCCACCCTGACATCATTAGTTCCCTCCCGTTTCCAATCTTGTGCTAAAGTTAAGGTTGATACTTTGGACCAGAACCTCGTGTCTCGAAAGAGCAAGCGCAAACTGGAATGGAACGACGGAACGGTAATCTCGGCGGAATTCGGGGTGCACTTACGATAAGTTGAATGATTCGGTTCGAATCATGATCAGCGATTCGCTTAAAAGCTCATCTGTGCGCCTGCAAATTTCAAGCCTTTTTTCTCCGCCACATTGTGTCAGAGAAGGTAAGTCTTGGCTTCTGCTAGTGAGTCGACAGTGTGGTGTGTCTCGCTTCTCATTGATCCATCTTGCCTTGGTGAGTTTATATGATGAGTTGCACCTGCTGCAAGTCCAATGTCCCAGCCGCTTTGTGATCACACACCACCTTACCTGAGCTGTACATATTTTGTGCTCACTTATTTTGGATTGCGATTGTGCAGGTTATGTAGACTCTTGATTGTGATTAGTCTTGGTAGAGTAGAAGAGTTCTCCGCTACCAGTTTGACCAGGTCATACTGTAGATGAATATTGAAGTTCAATGGACTGATTTTGTTTTTTCTGAAGCCGGGCATAGTAATCCAATTCTGAACATTATTCGTGTGATTGGTAATGTCGTGTGATTTAGAATATTTTACAACGCTAATATGTTGTGATTAGTTGTTCAATTGAGCAAACAGACAGCATATTTGTTCAATTGGGATATATTCCATACAAGGATATTATCTCGAATTCCCTGAATGGGGCCAATGATTCCGGCCCTTATATTGTCTTATAAGAAAAAATTGATTTCAGCAGTGATGAAGGACAGGGGTAAATGGAAGTTGACAGAGCGATTCGCGTCTGTCATTGATAAACTGTACTACTATGGATACACAATTTCTAAATAAATCTAATAAATATATTAATCATTATCAATATGTAAGTAGTTTCAAGGCAAGTGTTCAAACTGGTCTAAAGTTGGCATTTAGTTCAATCACTCATAATGATAATCACCTCTGAAACTTACCGTGTAGCACTCATGCCTGCTTACTGCGTGGGTCGGGGGTTGGAATGACTGTACCTGCCAGCTTGTCTGTTAACCAATCTTCCGTGTGTTTATCACGAGGACACCTACTCGGTACCATGGTTACCCCAATCTTGGGGTTAACCTCCTGGTGGACTCGGTTTTTCCACAATGCTCCAATTAGGGTCTCGGGTTTGACTGTCGACGTTGGAACAGGGGCGCAGAGACATGAAGCGCATAAAACAAGACACGTGCAGAGGTTGGAGCAACGCATTAAGGCGAACCTATGTTCTAGATGAGGGGTAATGACGTTTGAGAGTCCTTACAGACCCGAGGCTTTATATTGTATTCATGTTGGCTGAGTGCTGGCCGTGAGCCTGTGCATGCCATGCCACCATCCTCCGCGCATCCTGACTCGTTCCTTGCCGTCCCGCACCTTGACAACCCCGTGAATCACCCAGATCGGGTGACTGTTCCTGCCATGGGCCCTGGTCACGTTTGGGTAAACGCAAGCGCTCTTCAAAAGCCCTGTGCTTTGCACTGCCGTTTAGGTGCGGCGGGTGCGATCCACCTCGCTACGGGGAACAAGCGCCGCGCCCTTCCGTGTCTCAAGCATCGAACTGTAGTGGCGCCTCTGTTTTCCTTGCTATTTATGTGCCTTGATCTTGCTTCGACCGACTCTCCCATGCGAATAGCCTGCTTGATATGATCGATGACGAGCGTAATGATACCTGTTATGTGGCGCTGTCATACATAGCAGGCTTGACCACGAACTCAACTTACCGTCATGTCAACATTGCTTTCTATGTATGTGTTGGCAAATTCCAATAAGAGGTACTCACACCTCTCGTTACAGACCGAACCGCTGTTCACGGCGAGCTCAAGTGTAACCTGAACAGCCACAACGCACGGCCCAGTACGACATCGATCTCACACGCTTCCCACATTTCTCCTAACACCGCGCTTTAGGAAAGGTACGTATAGGAAATGCATGCTTAAAACACGAAGTAGAGGAGAACATCGTTAACTCTCAAGATTCTATTCAGGTATCTTTCAATCTCGAAAAGTTGCGCATTCACCAGCCCAGCCTTTGGTGGACACTCGACGCAAAGAGGGCACCAGGCACAGGAGTTGCGCTGGGCGGCTCCGTGCTACTGCTAGTAGAAGGCACTGTTGATAATTTGAGATGAGTGCTCGGGCCTGTGATCGCACGTCACTGACCAGGCCCCGCAGCATCCTCCGCCCGCCTGGCAACTTCATCTGCTCGGAGTGATGATGACTATGCCCGGCAACTAGTATTAAATCTTGCGCTTACCGGCACCGAGGACATCACGGGCCACCGCTATGACAAAGGACTATCAGAAACAATTTATGACTCGTGCAGAGCAAACGACCAACCTGCGCCACCGATAGCAGCACCGGCCACGCTTGAGGTCGTAGCAAGCAACGCGAGAAGGAAGCCAGATGCGAAGATGAGCATGATGAAGACGCTTCTCTGCGTTGAATTGAGGGGAAAATGGGGGCTCGCCTTCCCCAGTTTATATGTGGCCCACTCTCGGCCTTTCTTCTCTTGCGAGGCGCGCATCCATTAGCATGGCGATGAGGTGCCGCTCGCATGGACCGAGTTCACATCATAAGGTCCACTCGTTTCTAAAGACGGACCCGTACAGGCATTCGTTATTGCTCCCATTCCCGCCTTCTCATTGCACTCTGGACATAGGATTTAATTTCGATTGTTCCATGTGAATAACTTTCACACAGGAGATTCTGGCGTGGATGGCCGCCCAAAAATATGCACAAGTCGTCACAGCCGTCGCGACGATAGCGCACCAGCGCTGTTCTCCATTTCGAAACTGGGATATTTATGTAACGTAACCATGCCTCGAGCAAATGCATCAAAGCCCATCATACGGATCTGGCCGAGGAAGGTCCCGATTATCCAGAAAGTTGAGATGCGGTCTCAGCACTTGGGAAGCATGCTGTAGCTGGTGAGTTGTGAGGAGCATACAGCCAGCGTTGATGAACAACAGCACGATCACCGCCACTCCGAACCACTGTGGGGATATCATCGTGCTGCTGCGGTGGGGTGTCTTCACGGAGGTACCCTGGGGGAAACCATCCGAGTCCGAAGGGGAGAGGAGGTGCTCCTTTTCGACCTCTTGACTGAGGGACGTGTAACCGTTGCTGCTCATCTGAACGCAACAAGTAAGAACAGGCCACAGTCCTCGAATGCCAGCCCAGGACCCACCTGTTATCTCGCTGAGCGTGAGGTGCACCACTAGACTGGCGTGGGCCTGGCGAGACCTGAAGTAGCAGTGATCGTGGTATGACAGAGGCCGCCCGACTATACTTTTTATAAGTCAGTCCTTCATATGAAAGAATTTCAGCTCTGGGCGGTTTAATTTTATGAAGCAGGGAAGATTGGGTTCGTCGACTCGTGAACAGCCCTTCTTCAATGATCGCGTTTGCCACGGACACATGTTCCCCGTGGCTGCCAAGTTCAGCCCGTTCTTGTCACGTTGTGCATCGCTTCCAGTCCAGATTCGTCGGAGACGGTGTCATAGATGGGAATGGAGTCCGTATCGCATGCGAAATAGCTCGCGTAATGGACACGGATCGTAACGGACTTGGGGGGTCAACACGATATGATGAGAGTAACCACTGACCGGGTTTGGACACAGCGACCGAGCACTGGAAAGGAGGTGGGGGGCGTTATATCTGGCAAAACATTCAACTCTGCATCCATCCACCCACCTTCCCGGCGTCCATGTCAGCTCCCTCAAGCTCTGCTTCTCGCACGTCTCAACTGCTCTCTACGTTCTCCCGTCCTTTCTGGCGACCGTCGAGTGCGGCGATCGCATGCCTAGCCGCGCTCGCTGCGCTGACCGTCCTCAACGTCGTGTTCACATCGTACGCCGTGCTCACCGTCCAGTCCCTCTTGCCTCCCGCGCGCGAATGGAGTGAGACCGCACGCTCGTGCCCGATCGACGAGCTTGAAGCTGACTCTCTCATAGCGTACATAGGCGACGACTTCCCGTCGGAATTGCCAGTCGAGATACCACTCGCCGGCCTAAGCGTGGAACCCGGGGAAGGGCACTTTTCGCTGTATGACGACGACGAATGGGGAACGCTCTTCCCATCGGACGGGTTCGTGCGTCTGGGTCCCGACAACCGCACGTTCCACGTGTCGCTGTTCCACCAGCTGCACTGTCTGGATGTGATCCGCGTCGGTTACTTGACGAACCGAACGCATGCATTCGAACACATTCAGCATTGTTTGCGGTATCTCAGACAGATCCTCGTCTGTCATGCTGACACGACACTCGAGGTGGACATACCACAGATGGCGGACGGAAGGTGGTTCCACACGGCAAGTGGGGTTGGATCCGTTCATAAGTGTAAAGATTGGACTGTGCTACGTCGGTGGGTGGCAGACCACCCGAGCTTACCGCTCGAGTGAGTGCGCGGGTATGTGCTACAAATATGCCTCTTTTTCGATGATAGAGCCTTCTTCCTTCTCACCCCTACTTCGTGATGATGTTGGGGCAGGTCAAACGGGACTCGGAGAACTGCCGGTCTTACGAGAGGGAGTAAAGTCGAAGACTTTGAGCTCTGTAGTATCGTGATCATGTTTGTCTTTGGGGCCTTCCAAGTCGGTGTGGGCGTCGAGACCGTCGGTGTAATTGGTTCCGGAGGTATCTCCTCCTATAGGGCGAGCGACCCACTGTATGCGGGTGGACATGACCGTTCCGGATGTTTGATCGGTCGAGATACCGAGACCAACGCGTATGATGATGAGTGTGGGAGCGATGCCCTAGAAATTGGGATGGGAACCACGCCTTTAAGTCGGTGATTTAAGTTGCTTACGTATATTTGGACAGCCATCACGGCGAGGATACCTTCTGCCGGATTAGAAACGGCAAAAGAAATGACGAAGATGAGCTGAATCAGAAGGTAAAGGGCACCACTCTCGATGACGAGGGCCATTGCATGACGGGTGGTGCCCTTGCCGACCTGAAGGGGAGAATTGGGTATGACGCGGGAGGAGCTCCAGATGCGAAAAACAATGAGAGAGGTGACGATGATGTTGGTGCAAAGAGGAAGGATATAACCCGCGAGGCCAAGGGGAACCAAGGCAGCCGGGGGAGCAGGGGAGGTGGGGTTTGTCACGAGGAGGATATCGATGACGCCGATAATGCAAGCTGTCGATCGATGAGGGACGGAAAAGGCATGTGCGAGAGGACACTCACCGAAGCCGCCAAGCGAAGCAAGGAGCGGCGGGATGACGACGTAGTAGTTTTTGCCCCATAGCATCCAACAACGGTAGATGAGCACAAGATCTCCGAGTAGATCAACGAAGGAGATGAGGAAGTCGGCTGCAAAGAGCTCGCTTGTCTCGTTAGAATAGTTGGTGACACCGGATGTCGCCTGTCTGGGCTGTCAAACGGTTGCGTCATAATCAGGGACCGATGCTAACCAGGGCAGAGTAGAAATGGCTGAATTCGAGAGCAAAATGGGTGGTGCAGCAGGCAAATATGAAGCAGTTGAGATAGATGACTGGGTTGTTGAGGGTATCACGGAGGCGTCGGTGGCTGAGGATGACGAGGGAGAGGAAAAAGAGGGCGCAGTTGATGCCTGGCAAGGGTCAGCAGGTGGAGACAATGGTACATAGCAGTACTGCACACACCCCATAGAGCAGCCTCGCAGCCAAAGCCGACGAGGGCAGCGAGGTCGCTTGAGAGGGCCATTTGGGGTGGTGGGACAGAAGGCGGAGGTGGTGCATGTCCGCGCCGGTGTTATATTATTGTAATCGGCGTGTACATGGTTGAAGTGGTCACGTGCAGGGCCTGGCATGTCTCCATTCCTCCTTGGATCCGCCCTCTTCCTCTGCGTCCTCTGGGGGCTCCTAAGACGGCCTAAAACACACGCACCCCTCGCAACCATACGAGGCCCCATCAAGGACCATTGGTTCTCCGGTGCGCACCGCGGTCACTCACTCCTTCCTTTCTTATCCTCACCCATCTCGCCCACAGGCAACTACCACCGGCTCTTCCGCGACGCCCTCCAGTACAACCTCGCTTTGGTCGCAGAGTATGGCGGGGCCCTCAAGGTCAACGCCCTCCTCGGGGTGATGTCACTCGCTCGTTTGCCGTGTTCCCCGCCGCTCACGTCATCCCCCAGAGCCAGCAGCTCTACATCTCCGACCCGCTCGCCCTCCACCACATCGTTGTCAAAGACCAGCACATCTACACAGAGACAGACATGTTCATCGTGTATGCCCTTCTCCACCTCTGCTGAACATTATTCCGACCCGCTCGGCAGAGCAAACAGCCTCATCTTTGGCCCGGGCCTGATCTCGACCCTCGGTATGTTTTCTGCATTTTCCCACGCCAGTCGAGGTCCTGCAGCTCCTTCCAGGCGAACAACACAGGAAACAGCGCAAGATGCTCAACCCCGTCTTCTCCCTCTCCAACATGCGTGATTTACTCCCCATAATACAGCCCATTGCGGACAGGCTTTGCACAATCCTTCAGTCACAGCTCCCAACCGATCGCTGTGCGTGTATGCCCCACCCGTCATACCTGCTCATTCATTCAGATCAGCCGTAAAAGAGATCAACCTCCTTCCCTGGCTATCCCGCGGTGCTCTCGAGTATATCTGTCAGGCCGCCTTGGGACACTCCTTTGAAGCCTTGGATGTCGAAAAGGAGAACGAGTATTTGCAGGCGATACGGAATTTGGCGCAAGTCTCTCCCCTCTTCTGTCGATCGCTCACCACAACTCTCCAATAGCCCTTCGTCCCTTCGGCTGATCATGCTTCGCCCCTTCATCCCTTTTATTGTCCGCAATTTCTCCTTGTACTGGCGTAACAAAATGATGGATTGGGACCCATTCGGGTCCCTCAAGGAACTTCGTCGCATCGTACAAATCATGGATGCGACGAGCAGAAAGATCTTTGCCCAGAAGAAGGCAATTATGGAAGGCCGTGCCGAGCCAGATAGTTTCGGAAGTCGCATGAAAGGCAAGGATATCATGAGTATCATGTGTAAGTAGAGACGCATACTTGCATTGTGCACACACTATACTGACCTTGTGTTAGTGGAAGCAAACGCTTCCTCAAACGAGTCTGATAAGCTCACCGATGAGGAACTCCTGGGGCAAATGAAGTGAGCATGGTCGTGTCTCTGCCCATTTTCGCCCTTGACCTTGTTTAGCACCGTCATATTTGCGGGATTTGAAACCACTACAACTGCTATTTGTCGCATACTCTGGATATTGGCGAGTAAGCCCAATGTCCAAGCCCGCTTGCGCACAGAAGTACGGGATGCGAAACAAAGATATGTGGTGTCGCAGGATATGTCAGGTCCATGGGAAGAGGTTGCCTTACCTTATGATCTTCTCATGGACCTGCCCTATCTCGATGCCATCGTCCGAGAGACATTAAGGGTGCACCCCCCTACGTCGCTGTTAAGTCGAACGTAAGGTGGTTCAGTTGTACGTCACCCGCATCGCCAACTCAAGCCCTTGCCAGCGTTCGTGAGGATGCGACACTTCCGCTTTATCGCCCCATCAAATCTGTTACAGGGGAAATGCTTTCGCAGATTGCCATCCCAAAAGGCACCACTTTAATCATGTCTATTTTAGCAGCGAATCACAACAAGGATCTGTGGGGACAAGATGCTTCGGAATGGCGACCTGAGCGGTGGCTTACCTCAACAGGCAAACGAGTCCGATTGAACAGGGACTTCGACATCACAAGCGACGGTGGTGAAACGGATTCGAATTCTACAACGGCAGAAATGACTCCAGGACTGAAATGTGGAATGAAATACCCGGGCGTTTATGCATCCATGTAAGTGTAAACAGTCGAAGGGTCGCTTCATCATATGCTGAAATGATGGTCACCTTCAGGATGACTTTCCTCGGCGGCGGTCGTGCATGCATGTAAGGTCCTTCCCACATCCATTACTGTTCCCGTCTGATTGTCCGGGTTTACAGCGGCTTTAAATTTGCGGAGATGGAGATTAGTAAGTTGGCCCCTGGACCGCAGTCACGTCAAGAGCTGACACAAACATCATCCCCCAGAACAAGTGGTGACAACGCTCGTTTCGCGTATCCATTTTGCTTTACCCAGTATACTGGACGAGGACGGCAACGTCAAGGAGGTCTACTGGAAAGTCAACGGTCTTCAAGTTCCCGTAGTTCGACCTCCTACTGGGGACGACACGACCGCACAAGTTCCTCTGGATTTGAGGTTCGTTCAACCCGGAGATTTTGTGTAATCCACACGCCGATAGATTAGCGACTGTGCGTCGATATAGCACTTGTTAATCGTATCCTCAGTGTGTACTGAAGTAAAAGGATCACCCGTCGGGGTAAACTCCTGTGTTCGTTTATAGCAACGATTAATATCAGCTGCTTCTTGGTCCTACATCGAAGAATCCGAATGCAATTGTTACTGTAACCTGTGCGTACGTACTGCAAGTCACAGCCTTGGACGTATTGCGATTCAACACTTGACTCGTCTGTACTGCTAGCATTGAAGCATTCGATCCGGTGGCAGGCATGTCCCGATGCCGACTCCGCTTACTTCTTTAATCGACGATGCCATACAGTCCGTTTGGCGATGATGAACCACCGATAGGACCATCGCGGTTTTCCCCGATATGACCCCAATGAAACGGAAGTTTTGGCCAACAGTCTTGACGCCGCCGAGCTCTGACGTGCTCCAGTACACATCTGGTTTCACGCCTTCCTCTACGGGGAATATCTCCGTCAGAATAATTTGGGTACGCGATGGCTCTGGCTATACATAAGAGCAAGCCGACGTTGCAGGTAGGTTTAATCAACAACACCCCAGCCTGACACCCACATAACTGCAACCATGTCTGTCAATATTGTCCTCCCTACTCTTTCTGCCTGGGCTGCCTCTCGCCTGACAGGCCTTTTGGAGACAAAGGCGCAAGCCGCTTTTGATACTGCGTTCAATGCGACGTTCGCGGCCGAGTGCAACTTCACGGTCAACGGAACGCCGCTGTCACGCGAAGCATACAAGGCCCAGCTACTCGAGCAGAGCGCCGCTGCCTTTGAAGAGAGCGGCACCGTGGTCCAGATCGAGGGGCAGACCGAGGTCGAGACAGGCAACCAGGGCCAGCTCGTACGTTGCTTCCATTTTTTTGTTTTCTGTCCGCTGTGTTGTTAATAGTTATCGTCCGGGCTCGTCGTAGTCTGGCCTGGTCGGCCTTTTTTACACGAGCCTCTCCGATTCCAAATTCCTCGTTCTCGGCGTACCTTCGGAGAGCAGAGCAACCTCCTCTATCAACTTGGAGTAAGTGGTTCCCATTCTCCTCATTCGGGATCATTTGATCCCCGATGACGCTTTTGCGCAGCATCAAACCGACGGAGAAGAACCCACAGAACCCCAAGTTGCCCATCCGGGGATACTTTGACCCCAGACGAGTTACTTCGGTCAACCAGATTGTCGCCGAGTCTACGCTGCACGCCACCATTCCTACATCTTCCGTGCCCCAAACAAAGGCGACGGCGACTACGACCGTGGACAAGCCCTCCAAGATCGAACTGGGACCTGAACCTCTTCAAGTTCCGCTTAACTTTGGACCGTTTGGTGGTCGGTTCGGTCCTGGACCCGTAAGACTCCCCAACCAGGGTGGGCCTGGACTTGTGCGTCTTCCTCCGACTGAAACAGGGGCCGAACCCGAAACGCTACCTGGGTTTGGAGCATTCGGTGTCGGACCGGTTATTCTCCCAGGGGAGACGCTCGGCGAGTCGAAAGAATAGACCATCTGATTCCATGTGACTATCCTAATACCACAATACATTTTTCTTGTATTTTAGTCGTACATGTTTGTCGACTGTAAACCATGCCGAGCTTGCTTTTTGTCCTACTACTAAATCCAACGCCTTGGCGTTTAGGGGGGACTGACCGATCCAAAAAAAAAATTCAAACCTATGCAATAGAGAGCTCGTGAGTTGCCAAGGTCTGCACGAAGCGAATCACCCACATTTGCTTGGCCTGAACCAGGCCCAGGCCCAGCCCGAGATTCGCCGCCCTGCAGGACACGCCTTGCCACGACCCGGCCATTCGATTCGACCTGTTGCCCATCTTCGCCGTCTGGACCGAGGTCGTCATTACCAACCACGCCCTCGAACTCGCCCATGCCAGCGCGGCCGAGAGGCCCTCCAACTTCTTCACGTGCGTAGGTAGCGTGCGTGCGCTCAACGTCGGGGTCGGGGTCATAGCTTGGGTCGGGCGGTGCCGCCGCCGAGTCCTCCAAGTCGTGGTCATCACGGTATTGCGACTTGACGTGGTGGACCGTCCTCCGCTGCATCTCATCTGGGTTGAGGGCCTTTGCTCGGTCGGCCTAGTATCCGACATAGTGTAGAGCGGTTTGCGCGGCTGAAATACGGCGTACCTTGACAGAGGCCTCCGAGGGTGTAGCTAGATCCTCGTTCCACCCTGGTGCGTTGTCGATGAAGGTCTGCTCATGCTGACGAGCCTGGGTCAGTACGACAAAGAGAAAAGTAAGGATTGAAACCTTTGTGTGATTTGGGCGCGAAGAGGAGAGTCGTGCAGTAGATAGGGGTGAAATGCGAGGACTGCGTGCGTATCTGAAGGCTGCTGCTCTGGCGCGGACTGCGAGGGACAACATCGTGTAGTGCTGGACAAGAGGACAAATGTGCCAAGACAAATATCTCCTAGTACTGATATACTCTGACGTCACAAATCCAACTGCTAAATCAGGTGAATTACGTAATACCATATTCGTACACCACACCACCTTATTTCAAGCAACCAATACGGCGCGGTACCGAAGCTTACCGTGTTCAAGCCTCCCAATAGCATCCTCGAACCCTTTGAGGGTCATCGGGAACTCCTCTATCATAGGGCGGATGTCATGCGTTGCCGCAAACCTCAGCATCTTGACATGTAGCCCGCGCGAGCAGGGCATGCCTCCCTGAACCCGGATGCCCTTGACCAAGATCCCCAGCGTTGGCAGAACCAGATCCTTGTCCGACACCGTCAAGGGGAAGATGATACCTCTTGGCTCTAAAAGTGGTAGTAACCTGTCCAGCAGCCAATCAGCCCTGCTCCCAGTTGGCCCCTAAGTTGGAACAACGTACAGATTCCAGTCAGGGAGCGACGAAGTCGTAATGATCAGATGGTCGAGACGCCGTCCGATATCTATTTTACTCGCATTCTTTGTTGCATAGAACTCCGTTGCACCGAGTCTCAGCGCTTCTTCCTTTTTGCTGTCCGTGCTAGAAAAGACGGCAACTTCGCATCCCATCTTGGCGGCAAACTGGATTGCAAGATGCCCAAGGCCACCAACCCCAACAATGCCCACGCGGTCGGTGGACCGGACGTACGTGTGCAACGGGTGGAACACGGTGGCTCCAGCACACATCAGGGGGGCTGCATGTGCCGAAGAGATGGCATCGGGAATGTGGAAGAGGAAGGCTGCTTTCCAGACAGCATGAGAGGCAAAGGCGCCTTGGTCCAGGTCAGCCCCGCCATATATGGCCCGCTGGTCACAAAAGATCTCGTTGCCGCTCAAACACTGGTCGCAGTGCATGCAACAGTTGTGCAAGTACCCCCACCCAGCGCGGTCCCCCCTAATTTGGTGTGAGTAACTAGCCATGGTTCGAAAAGCGCACGCACACTTTGAATGTCTCGACCTGATCACCAACTTTCTGGACGATGCCTATCCCTTCGTGGCCGAGCACCATGTCAATGGACTTGTAGTGCTCATCAGTGCCACAATATCCTGCGTGGGTGATCTTGATCAAGACTTCGTCAGAGGCAAGCTCCGCTCTGTGTCCTGTGGACTGGATAATTTTTCCATTTTCATGGCCCTTGTAAACGGTGTAGTCCAGATCCAACTTCATGGCGATGCGGAATTGGGGAGATAGATATCAATGAGGGGGTCGTCGTATCATATATAGACGGCAGGATTCCGATATGATGTAACTGTTGCTTCCCCCTAAACCATCCGTCGGAATGTCTATGATAGTCACCCTCCAGGACCGTTCCCAAGATGCTTGTTCGCTTCCCCCCTCCTTTCTTCTTTCTGCGATGTCCCCACTTACCGTCCAGACTCCCCTTCCTATTCCAGCCCGTCCTGATGCCATTCCACCGAAAGAGCTGTCGGAGAAGGAGCAAGTAGAGTACGACAGCGTGCTCGCTCACTTTGCTGACCCAGACTATGTCCTGCCTGGTATCGAATCGGAAAAGGGTGCCCTAATGGAAGAAGAGCGCATGTGGCTCGTTCGTTTTTCGTTCACCTTTTTTCTATGCGGCTATATTCATGTTTCTGTGCTAGTCATACGAGTGCATTCTGCGCTACATACGCGCCACGAGGCATGACACGACCGAAAGCGTCAAGCGTCTCGAAGCGACCCTCCAATGGAGGCGAGAGTTTGGTATCTACACTCTCATAACGCCAGAGCATGTGGAACCCGAAGCTGTTACGGGCAAAGAGTTCCTCTGTGGGTACGATACCCATGGCAGACCCGCGCTCTATCTCTGTCCGAGCCGACAAAACACGGAGGAGAGTCCGCGGCAGGTCCACTTCACCTTCTGGATCATAGAACGCGCCATCGAGTTCATGGGACCCGGCGTCGAGTAAGTGCCGCATTTTTAGCTGCATCTACCAACCCTTTTCTTCTTCCCTCGCGTAGGACGATTGCGCTCATGGTCGACTACGCGGACAAAGCCAAGGGCCCTTCCTTCTCAACCTCGAGACAGGTCCTCCACGTTCTGCAGACCCACTACCCTGAACGTCTCGGCGTAGCCATCATCACCCATGCTCCTTGGCTCCTTCAGGCGTTCTGGAAGTTCATCACGCCGCTTATGGACCCCGTTACGCGGTCCAAGCTCGTGTTTAACCCCGTCTCGGACGACGCTGGCCTTTGGCGCTCCGCTGCAACACGTGATCAGAGTCATGCAGATGCCATGTTGTTCACGTCGGATCAACTCGTGACCGAGGGTTGGTCAGGGTCGGTGCCGTTCGCGTATGTCCATGAGGTCTATTGGCCAGCACTGCTGTCTATGTGGGAGACCCGAAGGAACGAGATGGTGCGGGTATGGCGAGAGCTTGGTGGTGTGGTGGGCATCAAGGAATGGGACGTCAAAGTCGGCATACAGGATATCTCAAACGCACCCCCATGAGACTGAGCATGCATTGTGATACCCCCGTGACTGTCCTTTCAGGTAGAATCGCATTTTGAACCTCCATCTTGGATCGGACATGATTCGTTCCTTGCTGCATCTTGGCAGAAACAAGTACATGTATATGCTGGTCGTATCCTTTCAACAACATACTAATGTGCAGGTCCTTGCAGCCGGTCAGAACTCATTGCTATGGTGTCCAGTCTCAGGTTCGATGTACGGACAGCACGAACGACACGACATCGATGACATTGATGTTTCCTGGAGCCCTATGTATGCAGGCGATTCTAACACTTTTGTTGTTCTTTCCTGCGCTTTCCTCGCCCACCATCCAGACGTTGTTTTCCTGTGCCTCCCCGCCTTGAAGCTGAAATTTGCGCGACAAGGAACAAGCAGAGTACGACTGTGTGCTTGGCCATTTATCCAAACCAGACTACGTCCTGCTCGGTGTCCATTCGGAGACGGTTGATGGAAGCGGCTCGTTTGTATCCCCTTTTCTTTTTCTTCGATATTGATGCTTACTACGCAGCACTAGTCCTATGAGTGCATACTGCGCTACTTGCGTGCCACGGATAACAAGTCCAAAAGCATCGAGGCGACCATCGAATGAAGGCGTGATTTCGGGCTGTACACCCTCATTACGCCAGATCACGTCGAGCCCGAAGCCATTCCGGGCAATAAACCACTCTTTTACTACTACCCAAGCAAGCAAAGACAGGTCCACTTTATCTTTTGGGTCAGGGTCCCGGTGTCGAGTTCGTTGCTGTTCCTCCGTATCCTTTTCTCATGCACATTTCGCTTCGCACAGGACGATCGCGTTTATGCAGACAAGACCAAGGGTCCGTCCCTTTTCATGTCAAAACAGCTTCTTCTACATCATGCAGTCGCACTATCCCGAACGTCTCGGCGCGGCCATCATTGGGCGTTCGCCCTGACTGCTTCAGACGTCGTGGAAGCTCGTCACCGCACTCATGGACCCGGCCACGCGGTCGAAGCTCGTGTTTAATCCTGCCTCAGACGACATTGGCCTCTGGCGATATGCCGCCGCGCGGGATCGAGATGAAGCGGATGCTATGTTGTTTACGGCAAACGACCTCATCATCATCGAGGGCTGGTCGGGCTCGATACCGTTCTCATACGTGCACGAGGTATAGTGGCCCGCACTTCTGGCCGCATGTGAGACTCGGAGAAACGAGGGAGTGGGACGTCAAGGTTGGTGTCCGGGATGGCATAAACGCACCCGCCGCCGCCGCCGTCAATGCATTACCCTAATACAATACCACTTCTTAGAAAATGAGTCGATCGGATGTCACAAAGAAATGTTCATTTGAGTTTCCTTAGGTACTTTCTGACCAAACGAGGCACCTTTTACACGTTTACTTGCCACGATCAGCGGAACTTCATCACAATGGATGACGTTGATCATGCCAGTGGCACGCCGCCTATAAGGCCGCGCGTCCGAACAAGGTCCCAGCGTAGCTTGCCATGCCTGACCCTGTCCAATCTGCACCCCTCCGACCTGTCCCAGCTCATCATGATGTCGCTCCACCCAAGGAACTGTCGGAGAAGGAACAAGCAGAGTACGACCGCGTGCTCGCCCACTTTGCCAACCCAGACTACGTCCTGCCCGGTGTCGACCCGGAAAAGGGCGGCGCCCTGATGGAAGAGGAGCGCATGTGGCTCGTTCGTCCTCCTCTTCACTTTGTATGTGATCAACTCCTTGACATACGCGGGCCGCTGCTGCAGTCCTATGAATGTCTCTTGCGCTACATACGTGCGACGAAAGGCGACACGTCTGTCAGCATCAAGCGCCTCGAAGCCACGCTGAGCTGGCGTCGTGACTTTGGTCTCTACAGCATGATCACGCCCGAGCACGTCGAGCCCGAGGCTGTCACAGGTAAAATGTTCATGTACGGGCACGACACCCAAGGCAGACCGCTCGTCTACTGTTGCCCGAGCAAACAAAACACAGAAGAGAGTCAAAGACAGGTCCATTTCACCTATTGGACCATCGAACGCGCTCTCGAGCTCATGGGGCCCGGCGTCGAGTGCGTTGCGCATGTGTTATTTTTTTCTCCTCGCCGACCGTTGCATAGGTCGGTCACGCTCATGGTAGACTTTGCGGACAAGACGATGGGTCCATCGTTCTTTCTGGCAAGACAGCTCCTCCACATCATACAGACCCACTACCCCGAACGTCTCGGAGCCGCCATCGTTGGCCACTCGCCCTGGCTCCTTCATGCGTTCTGGAAACTCATCATCCCGCTTATGGATCCGGTCACGCGATCTAAGTTTGTGTTCAATCCCGTCTCGGACGATACAGGCCTCTGGAGGTCTACCGCGGCGCGGGATCAGGGCGAAGCAAATGCTAGGTTGTTTGCAAGGAACGACCTCATCAGCGAGGGCTGGTCGGGTTCCATACCGTTCACGTACGAGCACGAGGTATACTGGCCCGCACTCCTGGTCATGTGCGAGAACCGGAGGAACGAGATGACGCGCGTGTGGCGGGAACTCGGTGGCGTTGTAGGGATCAGGGAATGGGATGTCAAGATCGGCGTTCAAAACGGCGCTGTCGAAGGGATTGATCGAGCATTGTAGAGCATCGTAGCATTCACGAATATACCCTTCAAAATAGACTGTATTTTGGTATGGATGTAATGAGCAGCAGGCATGTCATGATCAGGACGGCCCTTTACATATATATCAAGCTGGCAAGGAGGTCTACCATGCTATGTTGTTTGCAAGGAACGACCTCATCAGCGAGGGCTGGTCGGGTTCCACACCGTTCATGTACGAGCACGAGGTATACTGTACTGGCCATGTTTGAGAACTCGGTGGCAAAATTGTAGGGATCCCGGACTGTCCGCTGGTCTCAACACATCAACACATGGTGCAATTACTCCTCCCGGGGATAAGCATGGGCATGTGTGTCTAAGTTCCGCTCGAGTCCAAGGTTCTTTACTATTCGAGCGGGAGAGATGTATATACGATGGTGAACGGTAAGTTGGTTCGAGTTAGGACGTAAGGCATCACACGCTAGTCAGGGTAAGTATTCCGCTTGAATCGTGATGTTGTTCCTAAATGAGAGTCGGGGCAGTTCTCATACGGGGATTCGTTCAAGTTGCAATTCACGATGGCCAACCTTCGGCCGTGCACAATGGAAACCTTGGGCAAGGGCTCATGGATTATGTATGTCAAACACTGATTCATCACTACTATGAAATCCCGAAGGTCAGTCGACAGAACATAGCGTACGGTTACTCTCAGCTTTTTTCTCGAGTGAGTTTTCTCGTTTGTTTCTATTTATTATCAAGATCCGTTGACTTGTGATCGACAGGCATGATCTCGAGATAGAGCTTACATGTATGGATTGTCCGCCTCCTTCGCAATGTCACAGAGAGTGCGACGAACTCGTGGGAGTGCTCACAAGTACCAGCAACGCCGCAAGTGCGACCCCGCCTTCATACTCAAGTATGCCAAGTGCAGGTGAGCATGTGGTTGCAGCAGGCCATCCACTATAAAAGCAGGCTCGATCGCTGCAAAACCAGTGTTCATTTCATTTCATCCCAACGAACACATCCAGAGGCTCTTGCGAAGATGTTTTTTCGCTTCCTTACATTTATACTCACTTTCACCCTTGTCGCTCTGATGGCAAATTCTATATGTACAGATACAGGTGGGGTTGTTTCCTGCTGTAGCGATGTGAATGTGAGATAATTATGCGTGTTGTTTATCTCCCGCTGACGAGAATCCTGGCAGTATCCCGACAGCTGTGTAGATTCCAGGCTGGTGTCCGCCTGTAAAAATGGAGTTACTGCCTGTTGCTGGGAGGATGAAACGGTGAGTTGAGCTTATTTACTTTTGATTTCTAGAGGGAGGATGATTGAAACACTCTACCATTCTTGTCACAGGGATCCAATGTCGTATGTTCGGCGATCAAGAGACCTTTATGAGCATGCGGAATTGAGACGATGTAGGGACTGCGTGACATGTCCTTCGATTAATAGGCGACGGTTCTCGTTTTTTTGTGCACTCCTCGCTCGTACCACTCCTCTTTTGTCCAATTCAATCTCGCTGGTACTTCTTGACACATTTGCGAGTCTGGCACGTCATGGGACTCGGACTATGAAGAACAGTACTACCACACCAACAACCTTACTGGGAAGAATCTATCGACCAATGTTCCAAACGATTGGTGACTTGCAGAGTGGGATTCGATTCAACGCTGCTGCTCGCTAACCTCTTTATGGGAGCATTCAGCACTAATTTTACAAGAAGCAAAATGATCGCGAATCTGACAAGTCATCCGTCGTACCGTTCTGAACATCACCTAGAACTGATGACGTGGCGGAATAACAGAATGCCTGGAGCGAGTGATCAAGGCCAAGGGAACAGTGAGCCTTCGTTGACCAGCAACGAGGCTTAATGGCGGGACGTAAGAGTGAGATCCGTGGGACTGCCTTAGATCCATGTCGGGACGCGAAAGGATACGCTCCAACAGACGACACATATAGCACAGGGAGACTAGGATGGGGGAGTCCGACACCAAAGAATCAAAAAAGCAAATATATACGATGTCTTCCTCCCGCGCACAGTGTCTGAAGGATGGTGACCAGCTCCCCAGTTGCAGGTACAGGAGGCTTCCTCCATCCATCCCAGAGAACGACCAGAGATTCCTTTTGATTGGACAACTCCGGTCCAAGATAGGGTTCCCCGGTCTTTAGAATACAACTGGATGAGCCCCGGTTGACCTTGGATGCGACACATTCCCGATAGGTCCAGCCAGGGATGTTTTGTTCCATATACTCCTTAGGCAAGTAACGGACATCTTGTGAGCCTGAAAAAAATGCCAAGAAGATAGACAATCGTGAGTGCCACACCTGATTCTTTGCTGAATATCCCCGGCCTGTCGGACTGGTGATCGGCGTTCAAAACGGCGCTGTCGATGGGACTGATCGAACCATCGTACCATTCACGAATATACCCTTCAAAATAGACTGTATTTTGGTATGGATGTAATGAGCAGCAGGCATGTCATGATCAAGGACGGCCCTTTAGATATCAAGCTGGCAAGCACTGTTATGGGCCAGTTCTTCAACTTTCCGGACGAGTTTGGTATCATTTCCGAAATACATAGTTATGTCATATCTAGATAGTCTGTCTGCATTCTACGAAACGCAGGTACGACTCATGCTATTTGATCCATAGTTGCGCTATACGTCAACTCCGCGTCCATCGAGCGTTCATAGCGTCTGCGTCCCTCATGTGCAAGAAAAGAGGCTGCCGCCAGCAGCACAAGAGTCGACAGGTCCCCGCTAGCCAGTGCTTCCGTTTGGAAGATGGTTTGCATGAATGGCACATAGACCAGCGCAAGCAGCACGAGCAGCGACACCGATACAGTCGAGACCAGCATCCTGTTTTGGAACAAGCCGCAGCCGAGCCCACGGTTCTGGATCGCGGAGACGAGGTCAAGGAAAACGAAACAGGTAAACGTCTTTGGACAATCAGCATCACTTAAGACACATAGTGGATAGTTGAAAAGTCACAAACCATCGTCTGCTCTCGCCTTGACATCTGCTCATCCCCGACCAATGCAATATAATAGATGAATAATGTACCGAAGACGATAGTAGATGCTGAAAATAGGACGCGGTATAGGAACCGTCGCGTGATAATCGGTTCGTTCTTCTTTCGGGGTGGCTTCCGCATGACGGCTGGGTCGACCGGATCTACGCCAAGGGATTGGCTGGGCGGTCCTGTCGTGCGACAGTCATCAAACAAACCAACTGAGTGGCACAGATGACTACGAACCATCCATTAGAATGTTAATAAATAATATTTGCATGGCATTGAGTGGATTACTGTATCCGAGGAACGTGCTCAGAGTAATTAGCGAAAGCGCAGCTGCAGCAGTACTGAGCTGAAAGCACAAAAAATTTTGGATATTGTGAAAGATGGATTTTCCTGAGCGTATTCCGTTAGCTCAGAAGAATATAAACACATAAAGCAATCTTGATTACCTTCTTCAACAGCAGGAAGAATGGTACTGAAGTTGTCATCAACAAGGATCATGTCGGCAGCTTCCTTGGCTACATCGGTGCCACTTTTCCCCATAGACACGCCAATGTCAGCCATTTTGAGTGCCGGGGCGTCATTAACTACGGAGCATTAATGGACAAAGGTCATAACGGGCATTGGGGGACTAACCTCCATCCCCCGTCATGGCTACCACAGCTCCACGAGCTTGGAAAGCCTCGACGATTGCCATCTTATGTCGTGGTGTCGTCCGTGCAAACACAGTGATGCTACCCACACGCTCAACGAGTTGAGCCTTGGTCATTTGATCTATCTCTTTTCCCGTCACGCAGTATTGGTTAGCAGAACTGCCATGTATACGTTGTCCAACGCGAAGACCGAGCTTTTGCGCGATCGCAAGTGCAGTGGGTTCTGCGTCACCAGTGATCATTACAACTTGAACGCCACCGAGTTGAAGGAGTCCAATAGCATCCGCAACACCCTTCCTTGGTGGGTCTAGCATCGCCTGGAAACCCACAAAGACGAGGTTATTCTTCTCGACTTCCGGCGAAGATGGTCTTGTTTGTGATGCACTTTGAGACTTCTGAGAAGTGACCACGTCTGGCTTCGGGGAATCTACGGAACCATACCCGTATGCCATTGCCAAGACTCGAAGCCCCTTTGATGCTGCCACCTGAGCGTTCGAGAGAATAACGCTGCGAGTGTTGGCATCTAGGGCCGGGGTAGAGTTGTCCGCTATGTAATAGAACTTGCAGCAATCAATCACTGTCTCAACGGCACCCTTGATATAATAGATCTCTCGTGGAGTTCCGTTGTAGAGGGCAGTGGAGTAGGTATGCACACCACTGATAGCCATGTACTTTCGCTCCGAGTTGAAAGATTGTTCAGAGAATCGGGTAAATGCCTGTAAAACAGCTCAGCGCTATGATCATGCGGTATGGATTGGCGTACATTGCGCTGGTCCTGTAGGCCGAATATCGGAAGGACGTTGAGTAATGCTACATCAGTGGACTGGCCGATGTAAACACCGTCTTCGTTTTGTGACGATACGGCGTTGTTACACAGGGAACCGATCTCCAGGGTCTTACGGACCGCAGGTGAGGGCGACTTGGACGACGAAAGACCATCAACACGGAGAACTTCGTCGACAACATAAATCTCAGTAACGGTCTGTTCGTTTTTTGTCAATGTTCCTGCACGTTGAAGTCAGCCGGCACCGCCCATCTTCACAAACATGTAAAAACTTTCCTGTCTTGTCAGAACATATAACAGAAACGGAACCCAATGACTCGACAGAATGTAGCTTTTTTACAATAGCCTTGCGCTTTGACATACGCATGACTCCCAGTGCAAGCGTCACAGTTGTTACGATAGGCAAGCCTTCAGGTATGGCAGCGACCGCGAGCGAGACTAGAGCCAGAATGATGAGCAAACATCAACTCAAAATCGTCACCACAGACCTCCGATAGTGAACATATCTAACCAAGCACGTTTTTGCCACATTCCGATCAAACATATGACTCCGATTACACCAAAAGACAGAAATGAGAGTTTTTGAGCAAGTTCATCCATGCTTAATTGAAGAGGCGTCCGCTTCTCCTCAACCTATGATCGTGGATGATTAGGCAAGATGGGACTATAGAGGATGCAAGATACGTACGTCCTGCATCATAGAGAAAATGACACCAAACTCCGTCTGGGAACCAGTTGCAATGACGATCCCGGTCCCATAACCTTATAAGCGGGGTGCTTAGTCAAAGGGAACTGTAGCCTGCAAGCTGTCTCACCGTTTCTCACCAATGTGCCCATATACGCGATACATAACCGTTCGGCAAGCGCGACCACTTCACCTGGTCCTGTGTCGTTTCCAAAAGCCCCGTTCCCACTCCATTCCAACTCGCAAGTTTTGTGATGCTTTTGGCGGGCAATGGTTTCACCTGTCAAACTACTCTCGTCGATCTCGAGGTCGACAGATGAAATAATGCGAATATCTGCAGGGACACGATCGCCCGTCGACAATGATACGACATCTCCAGGAACAAGTTCGTTTGCAAGAATGTGTATTTTGCGTTCATCACTGACAACGCAAGAGTAATTAAAGAACCATGAAATCGAATTGGATATCCATATCGTACCGAATGACATGACAGTGATGGGGAACAAGCTTGTTTAGTGCTTCCAAGCTCTTTTCGGATCGCTGCTCCTGTATAAAACCGACTGGCGAAATTGTGTCAAAGAAAGTCATGGATAAAGGATTGACATACCGGTGAGAACGATGGCTACGGCGACCGTAATGCTTATAGCGTCGTCAACGTTTCCCATGATGGCACTAATCGCTGCACTCCCGCAAAGGAGCAATATGAGCGGGCTTTCATAAATGGTTTTTGCAAACTTGAGAAGGAGGGGGTCGGGCGTTGAAACGGAGAACTCGTTGTATCCATGCACATTCTGCAGAGAGGGAACTACTGCTGCTGATAGACCGGCGGACACGGACGACTGGAAGTGTACGACGGTGTCCTACATCCAAGGATTAGCTAATCAAAACACGTAGTGGAGATCGTGACAGACCTCCACGCTCCAGTGAGCAAACCGTGCAGAGGGGGTATCTCGTCTCTCCTCCAGGTTCACCCGCGACGGGGTCGAGCGGCCGTTCTCGACGACACCATCCCTAGAACGCCGGGCGGTCACGGCGGCAAAGGCTTTCTGGAACCAGCCTTCCGCGCCGACTCCTGGGGCGAACTCTGACAGTGTCTGTGGAATAAAACCCATCTGCTCGGTATTGTGTCGTCTGAGAGTCGTGCTGTACGCAAAGTGATTCGTCGCATCCGGCGTGGGCTGTGGTTCTCCAAATTGCGTGTCTGCAAAAGAGGAAAAATAGCTCGATGCCGGTGGAGAAGGCGACCTTTGCGGTGGGTAAGCCGGCGAGGACATGGAGTAGAGCCTTGAGTGAGTCGACGTTGAGCGTTGTGAAGGCCTTGGGATGGTTGACGACGACTCGTGAGTCGTGTGGATTGATGCGGGACGCTTGGAATAAATGTTTCTCCGAGGTTTGGACATTATTATTCGCGTCCTTGAGGCCAACTTTTAGCTGCACCTGCGCCTCGACGATGATGATGATGATGATGATGATGATGACGACGACGACGGACGACTTGCAAACGTTTTTCAATCGGCACATGAGAAAACATTACCTTTACCGCAATGTCCTCCTCCGACACGGTGCAGACGCCTCTTCCCATCCCAGCCCGTATCCACGGCGTTCTTCCACCCAGAGAGCTGTCCGACAAGGAACAAGCAGAGTACGACTGTGTGCTCGCCCATTTCACCGACCCAGACTATGTCCTGCCCGGGGTCGACTCGGCTTCGAAAGAGGGCGCACTGATGGAAGTGGAACGCATGTGGCTTGTTTGTCATTTCCATCATCCGTGCCCGATCTCCCTAAGCATGACACCCAACTAGTCTTATGAGTGCATCTTACGCTACATACGCGCTACGGGACACAACACCTCCCAGTGCATCAACCGCCTCGAAGCAACACTCAAATGGAGGCGCGACTTTGGTCTCTACACCCTCGTCACCCCAGAACACGTCGAGCCCGAGGCATTGTCAGGCAAGATGTTCACATTTGGGTACGATCCCCACAGCAGACCGATCGTGTACTACTACCCGAACAAGCAGAACACAGAGGAGAGCCAACGACAAGCCCAGTTCATCTTTTGGGTCATCGAGCGCTCCATCGAGTTCATGGGCCCCGGTGTCGAGTAAGGTTCATCCTCACCTCGTTTCCCCGCTCATACCATCCATCCCCGGCAGATCCACCGTCTTCATCGCCGACTTTGCGGACAAGACCACCGGACCTTCCTTCTCCATGGCCCGTCAGCTCGTGAGCGTCGTACAGACCCACTACCCCGAACGTCTCGGTGCGGCCATCGTCGCGCGCTCGCCGTGGTTTCTGCACGCGTTCTGGAAGCTGGTCACGCCGCTCATGGACCCTGTCACCCGCTCCAAGCTCGTGTTCAATCCCATCTCGGACGCCGTCGGGCTCTGGCGCACGGCCGAGGCACGCGACGAGGCGGGTGCCATGCTGGCCGAGGCGGATCAGCTCGTGAGCGAAGGCGCCTTGGGATCGGTGTCCTTTGCGTACACGCACGAGGTTTATTGGCCCGCGCTGCTGACCATGTGCGAGAGACGGAGGGACGAGATGGTCCGCATCTGGCGGAACCTCGGCGGAGTGGTGGGCATTAGGGAATGGGATGTCAAGACCGGCATCTAATCAAAGTTAATGTTTTGGATTGGTTAGGTCATTGCAGTCATCATCAGTACACGGTCGAGTAACATTAAATGAATAATCTAAAAAGAGGACGGAACCCGAGCAACTTTGGAGACAAAAAAAAAAAAAAAAAAAGAGAGAGAGAGAGAGGGAATAAATCACAAGTCTTCTGAAATAGACGGTTGTGGTGCTCCGCCGAGGCGTTCGCCGTGGACACGGAACCGGTACAGACACGTGTACTCTTTCTTGCCCCAATTATTCTTGATGACAAGCGCAACGACACCGAAATCAACACCGAGATCCCGAATCTCTTGGCGCACCGGGAATGTCTGGATGTTGGACGGCGCGTCCACGTCGTAGGTAAAGGAAGCCAGTCGGATGAATGGCTGGTTCTCCGGAAGCGTGGTTGGATACGTTTCTTGGTCTTCCTCGGAAGCTACATCTGCAGCTTCTGCCTGCTCGTATTTAAACGCAGCGACCTTGGCGAGGTTCTCCGCGCCTTCGACAAGGCCCCAGACCTCCATGTCCCTCGGCGCGGTCCGCATATCGAATGCGACTTCTTTCGCGACGTGATCGATCGTAATGCCGGTAACGTACGCAGGAAAGGAGAGCGCGACGCCCAGCTGGCCAACGTCGCCGCTCATTGGCCAGCAGAGACCGCTGTGTATGTCCTGGTGGAGTGCCGTGACGGGAGACCGGCCCATTTGGCGCCCTTGGCCGGTCGTCCAGCCGAGCACCGTCCCGCGCAGCGTGGTCGGGCGCATCTCGAGGGTATGTGTTGTGAGGCTTGGTATAACGCGCGCGCCCGCCGAGTGGAGCGCAAAATCGGCGCGGGAAACAATGTCGCGTGTGGTGGAGCGCACGACGGCATTGTCGACGAGGTGCGATATGAGGCCTGTCACGTCGGTGCCATCGGCGGACTTGATGACAAGGCCCTTGCCGGAGCTGACGGCAGCGGAGAGCTTGGACCACCAGGCTGGACCAGAAGGCGTCGTGTCTTTGGCGGTGTTCTTTGAGAGTTCGAGGGCTTCCTTGACGTTGCCTTCGACCGTACCCACGCGGTCTTCGAGCAACTTCAATTTTCTGTGGGCATCCTCGTCGCTGGCCGGCGGGGGCGGAGAAGAAACGGATGGTGATGGGTTGACATCGATCGCCGCCAGCTGTGACTGGAGGGTATCGATCTGTCTCTTGACGTCTGCGAGGCCGTGTCTCGCGGAGGACTGGAGGTGGGACTCTGCCTCCGAGATGCGCTTTGCCTCTTCGCGGACGCGTGCTTCGAGGGCGTATATTCTGTTCACGACCTCGCCATGGGCTCGGGCCTCGAGATCCTGCTGGGCGCGGGCCCGCTGATGGTCGAGGGACATGCCGGAGAGGGCGGATTCGATGTTTTGGAGGCGCGCGACAAGCTCGTCGAGGTTGGAGATGGGTGTTTCTGGGGCATGGTACTGGGGGGAGGCGCGATGAGGAAGGTGTTGGAGCACGGGGTGGTAGAGGTAGACGGAAGCGAGGTATAAAAGGAGAGCCAGAACGGCCAAGCGGGCGAGTTTGATAAAGGATGTGGTGTCGAGGGAGCGTGCAAGGGAAAATGGCCTTAATACGACATAGACTGCCGATCCCAAAATGCGGCCGAGGACCAAAAAGACAAGGGAGAGGCATTCGAGCAAAGTCCACGAAAATGTGGCGACGCTGTTGACGAGACGGCCAAGAATGGCGCCGATGGAGAAGCTGACGGGGGCCAGGTCTGAAGTGTTGGTGATGCCGTCGACGGCGGGGGGTTCGTCGCTCTCGAGGATGACCTCTAGACTGGGGTGGACCTCTTGGAGCTCGGGGGGGTAGTGGGTGGGTGGGGGGACGGAGGAGCGCGGGGA
>JBBPUL010000018.1:0-78724 GCA_038094675.1 Spongispora temasekensis
AAGACGAGGAGGAAGAGGAATAGATGGCTCAAGAAGAGGATGGCACTTCCAAATCAAAGGTCACATGTCTTAGAAAGCTCTTTCGACTCTATCCAGATACTAAACATGCTCGACGCAGAGACTCGATCCCATCTCATGCGGTGAAAGGCAGAGTAAAAGGTGACTAATCCACGTCTAACCAACTCAACACCAACATCAATGAGCCATTGGTTTTGATTGATTTGATCTAAATTAAGAGGTCATCCAAAGCATTGACATGCTCGTATGCAGCATCTTCTTCAGCATTGATATTATCTTGAAGAGCCAGATTATGAATAGTAGCACCTTTCCAACCATGCAGTTCATGTCCAAAATATGCATCGCGGAAACACAGACGAAGATTTTGAACAGATTGAAGATATTGTTGAGCAAAATCAGGCAGCAAATGTACTGGAATGTCCAAAGAACTCAAGTGAAATTGACCAGCATGATCACGACTCTGTTCGAGAGCAACTTGATAGGTAGGTGGCCAATGTGTTGCTAGATTGGGTATCATTCGAGTAACCAGTGGAAGCAAGCAGCAATTATATATAGCCTCCAGATCTTCTATTGGTATTTTTCATGTGTCTCAACCATGCATCCTTGGGAAAAAGACACAAATTATGGATCGATTTGCCACCTTTCCAAAAGCCATGTTAGGAATTGTATGCATTGGAACATGAATAGGTTGGTTCTATGACAATAATATAATATATATTCACCTAGTGTAATGATTAGCATGACAATGTAAGTATCAGGTGATAAATGAAAAAAGGGGGTATTTACCTCAGCACAGTTCAGCAGGAACGAGCTGAGGTATATAGTGTGTATGGCAGTACTCTCTAAATAGTATTCTACCTAGTAACAGGACATGTAGACAGTTGAAATACACATAGAAACTGTCTATTGTAGCTAAGAAACAATGTACCTTTATACGTGGTGAATTGTATGCGCCAACACATGTACTTACAACAGTTTGATATCTCTGACACCCGGGTCAACATACATTTCAACCTCCTGTGCCCGTACCCACCCGGGTCCATGACCCATCGAATACCCATACCCATCCTGACCCACCCACTGTTAACCTGCAGGTTGAACACCGCAGGTTATGTTAGGCCCTAACTGTATAACAAAGTGGTCATCCAAGTCCTACATCGTCCCTGTCACCATCCTCATCAAGTACTTCCCATCCATCCTCTTCGGTAATCCGCTCCACCCTCTTACGCACCGGAGACCACGCACCCGCTATAGGTCCCTCCATGCCAGCCGCAGTAGTAGCTGCAGTGGCGGCGGAGTCCCGCACTATCACTGCTACACGTCGTTTGCCCCGCGCCGGACTCGCCGTCGTCGCCTGAAGCACCTGTGCGAAATCAAGAGGAAACGTCGGCGGCGTCGGTGGTGGTAAACTCGGCATCGTTTCGTGCGAACGACTGTCAAAAAAAAATGCAGCGATCAGCAAGAGAGCAACAATAACAAAAAAAGAAAAAAGACAACTTGAGACGCACCGCCCGAGGTCGCCGCTACAACAAACGGCCCACAAATTTCCGAGAGCATCACCCGCTTGAGAAAGGGGTATCTCGACGCTTTGGGTATGGGCAAGGTAACATACGTTGTACAGTAGCATCGCAAATCCTGTCGTAAAGGATTCCTTGGGTTCTGTAGGAGGTGCGAGGGTGATCGAGGACGATGCAGGCAACGCAGGGGTAGTCGTCGTCAGGAGAGCGGGGTCTGGGGACGAGGGCGAGGGTGGGGACGAAGCCGAAGTGGACGAGGAGGCTGTCAGGTGCAACGGGTGCTTTGTCGTCCATCTAACTCGACGTTATTTCACATGGCGCTCGTCTCAGAAAGAATAAAATACGTACTTGGCCCAGCTACCAGACTCGCCGCCTTTGCCAGCCCCGATCCACGGATGCCCAACACCAAACTTCTTTCCGCTCCATTCCATCTCAAACGGAAGTTTGACACCGAGGTAAAACGTGAGTAATCCCAGAAAATGGATCGTATTCGTGATGACGGCGTTGATATGGTCCGGGGGATATCCTAGTGCAGTACCCATCGCATGCGTGATCAACGGCAAAACTGACTGACTCACGCCGAATATCGCCTGGAACGGGCAAAATCAGATCGCCGATGGTCCACTCGCCCTTGGTGCCAGCCTTGCCCCCAATCGGGGGTCGCCCGCCGACTTCGACGACGTGAAAGACTTCGACGAGCTCTTGTACGAGTCCGGAGCGTGCACGCGCCAGCGCCGCAGACAAGGCCTGCAAGTCCTGCGTCTCTTTTCCGGTCACACTGTCGAGCGGTGTCGCAGCCGCCGTCCCCGTTGAATTCCCACTCCCAAGACTGCTAGCGGTGCTGCCGAGTGGTGGCACGAGGCGTGCGGCCGAGAGGGTGCGTCGACGGGTTGCGAGCGACTCGCGCAGCTGGCGTAGACGTTCGCGTTCTGAAAAGCAAGTAATTGGTGGTCAGACGTACACAAACAGGAGAAGGTCAATTGGCACGCACTGGCAGCGTTGTCTCGTTTCAGTCTCGCCAGCCCTTCCGCGAGCTCTTCCACCCGGTTCTGATAGCTCGCGAGTGTGGCCCTCTTTGATCTTGCACCTTCGATGGTCTTGAGGCCTCGCGAAGCCTTGACAACTTGGTCATCGCGGTCCTTTGCGAACCGCTGCGTCTGCAAGCGAAAGTCACGTATACTGGGACGAATTCAAATGAGCCTTTCGGTATTTGAGATCTAACCAAAATGTAGACCGTCTTACTGACTGGGTGCGTAGACAATACTCGCAATAGAATTGGCGTTGTCTGAGCTCACAATTTTTGCACTCCATGCGTGCGTCGGACGCGTTATGGGCGCCGCAAGGAGAGGATTAGTCACGCACACACATGCATTTTGGATGACCCCCTAAGCTACGCAAGTACATACAAATAATAATCAAGACATCCGTCCATAAAAAATAAAAAATACATTTTGAAGATTCAAACTTCTTCGAAACCCGTGCTGATCAAGCGACTGACCTTGGTGGCACGTCGCACCCAGACATCGTTTGGGCCGGACCTTCGCCAGACATGACCTGCCTTGAGCTGCACCTCCCTCAGCGCGGGACAATAGCGGTTCCAAGCGCATATGAGTTCTTTCATTTCGACATCCTCTTGCTCCTCTTCCATACACATCGCACGTCCCGCGTACGAAGAAGAAGTAGCAAATCTGGCTTCGTCGAAGTCGGGGTCGTCTAGGTCAGCCCGTCCGGAACTCTCTGCGGAGACAAGCTCGTCGAGTGCGAGCTGGACAGAGCGGTGAGAGTATCCACGTTCAGCGGCGTTCCCGGCGATGGCATTCAGATTCTCAAGGGCAGGGTTGAAGACTCTAAACACCCGGACAGACCACAAATGTGGCATGTCTCCAAAGAAGTGGGCGCCCATGCCCAATATCATTTCCTTTCCATCTTTGTTTAGCACACAAGCATACAAGTCGGAATGAAACGCGCGCACCTCGGAAGGGTCGCCTTCCTTGTACACAATTTCGAGACGCTTGAGGGCACCGAAATGATGGAGGATGGCGTACAGGATCTCGTTATCCCACGAACCGATGAAAACGGACAGTGTTTCAAGCTCAAGGTTGGCGCCTACGGCGTCAATTTCCTTAAAAGCTTTCTCCAGCGCAGGAAGGCCGCCGCCGGGATCCCTCATGGTAAGGTGCTTCAGCCTACGTGAACCAGAGACGACCGATTTGATGGTAGTCAGTGGTCCTTGGTAGTACGCGAGCTTGGGGAGGGCCGAGTCTGGGAGGCGTAACCAGGGAATGTAATTTCTGATCCTGAGATTGGCGAGGTCGGGACATTTTTCCAGAAACTCGGTAAAGGGGCTGACAAGGTGGTCATGAGGCTCGGCAACAAACGATTGCCAGGACTTTTGGGTGGGAAACCTGACATCGATGGTACGGATATGGGGAGATGGGAGGGGATGTCCGGAGATCGGAATGGACTGCAGCTGGGGACTGTTGGTTGCTTGAGCCTGCGCGTGTGTTTGCAAAGCTTCCACAGTGGCCAGGCCAGGGGGTAGGGGTAAGAGGACGACGAGGCCGTGTTGCCAGTTGTTCGGTGGTGCGACGGATTGCCCCAAGAAATGCTTAAAAATGTAACATGTCCAGTCGAAACGGAGAACGCGGAGGCGCTGCGCTTCCCCGAATGCTCGGAGCTCACGCTGGTCCCTGGGGCCCCGAACGCTCAGGATGGTGAGCTGGGTGATCGGAAGGGTGCGGGGGTGGAAAGAGGTGCGAATGGCGCGCAGAGGAGGAGTGCAGTTCACGATGACAAGCTTGTCGAGAATGGGGAAGTGATGGATAAGCTCGTAAAAGGAGTCAGGGAGGACCATGTTGTTAAACGTGAGCTCCAGAAGGTTGGTAAAAGAGTTGATTTGGTTGTACATGGCGACGGTGACATCGTTACTGGCAAGATACTCTATGGGAGTGGTAATCCCGGCCTCGTCTAGGATACGGGTCTCATGGGTGCGGGTAGATCTTTGGATGGAGGTGATGTCGCCGGATATATGCACGACGGCCCGAGCGCGGCTGATCTGTTCGACACTGTGGTATAAGACTGCGGTAGAGACGCCGAGGGTGAGGGCGTGGATGAGGGGGCATAGGTGGGTGTTCTGGAGTAAGAACGAGTGGTTTTTGACAAACTTGAGAGGATCGGACCAGACAAGATTCCTGTATAATATCTTGATCGCGAGCACCTTGAACCAGGAGCTTGTCCGCACGACGGATGCGAGGTCGCTGGGCGATTCGACGTGCTCGAACACGCACATCCACATTTCGTTAGGCAACGACATCGTTGCCGCCCGCCGCCGCCGCCGTGGTCGTCGTCGTTGGAAGACAGTGATTTTCTGTGTGGCTGTGCCGGTATTATGCGGCTCTTTCGCAGCTGCCAACTTCATACCGCCGTCCCGCCCCGCCGAGTAGCCCGGGGCCGCAGAGCAGGAGTCCCAGCGCGCCCGCCGCCTCCGCGCACCCCATCTCCCGCGTCTATGCCCGCCTTGCCGGAGGACCACTTCAATGGCCCGCTCTACACTCTCAAAGCCTTCGGCATCGCGACTGGGATAGTCATGTCGACTTCAGCCGCCACGATTGCGGCTGTCATGGCCTACCTCGACGTCCGCGATGTGAGTTCGGACATGTCACCTTTTACTACTTACACACCCCGCGAACAGACAGCAGAATTCGCGGATCACATGCGTACATGGATATCCCGGTCCATGCCGCTCTTGACAGCCAAGATATACCGCAGACCGACATCTCGCGATGTCATCGACAGTTTTGATCCTGTTCTCCTCGCTGTGCCGACACCACAATCTTGGGCTCTCGATCACGATGCGTCCGAGCAAAGACTCGCCAGTGCGTTCGACAAGGGTGGGTTGGAGGCGTGGACAGAGGCTGCAGCGAGGGAGATGGAAATGGAAATGCAGATGGAACGTGCCCGGAGAGAAGCGAAACTTGTTGACTGAGGGTACGCGTTGCGCATGTTAATATCATTCCCCCATGTTCGTGGCTGTGCCCGTATCACCCTCAAGTCCTCCTCATCGAGTCCCGTAACGTCTCGAGCTCTTTCTCTTTTAGCATCTCTGTCCCTGTCCTTGCTGGCGGCACGAGCAGCCTCCTCTCTGGCTCCCTCTCCCGCCCCCCTCGGTCCCGATGTTCTCGATCATTGTCCTTGGGTCGCCGATGAGATGCATGCGGGCGGCCAGGCAGAGCGGGGTACGTCTCCCATGGTTGTAGTGGCGCCGTCTCGTATGCCCCGCGAGGCATCGACAATGACAACGCGCTCTGGGTCCTTGTCCGTGTATATATATCCATCGGGAGGAGGACGCGTGTAGTACGCACGAGCGTATGGATCAGAGTCCGGGACAGCATGCGCACCACGACGGCGGTTCCCATCCTTGTCCGCGGCGCGATTATGCTAGGATATTCGAATTCGAGGATTTCAAGCGAATGGAACAGGATTGTAATACATTTAGCAGAGGCCGAGGGCATAGAGGTACGCCTTTTTTCGGTCCGTTTCGATGCTTGGTATACGTACTGCTCTAGCCTGGAATGAGAGTGATGGTGTATGCGGAAGGCATTCCACAAGAGGCTGCTGCTGCTGATTCGAGTTCGTTCTCTGTGGCTCCTGAAACACGAGCACAAAAAAGCGATCTAGTACTTTACTGTGCAAGCAACACAGGTTCTTTTTTCGTGTATACTTTGCATTACCGCACACACTTATTTTTTTCAAAAACCCTTTGATTCTTTGTTATGGATTCCGTCGTCTGCGCGTCAATCCGATTTACAACCAGCACACGCGTGGCGGCGGTAAAGGCGCCAATAACGTGCACAGGTTTGAGCGGTTCTACAACATTGTTACATGCCTCTGAAGACGCACACGGTGTGTGTGCTACTTCTCCTTCTCGTTCTTCCCCCCCCCCCCTTTAGCACCGCCCTCGCTCGTCGCCACCTGCACCTTTCTGAACCCGGACACGAAGCGCGTGATTGCCAAGCGAATCGTGTTATCTGGCCACCCGTTCAAAGTGCACCATCACCGCAAGACGGCGACCATGCGTTACATGTTTTTATACTCTGAAGACGTGCCGTATTTCAAGCCGATACAGCTGCACACAAAGCGGGGTCGGATGGGTTACGTACGCGTGTCCTTGGGCACACATGGGTATTTCAAGGCGTCATTCCATGGGCCAGTGACGCTATCCCCAGGGAAGCTCCTCAGCCCTCACTGCCACCCCATTTATGTATTTACCATTGGCATTGCTGTTGGAGTCATGTGCGCTTGTCTGCATGCTCAGACTCGCTTTGTCGTCGTTAGTCACGGAAACATTGGACTGGTGACTTCCTATGAGGATTTAGGCCCTACATGACTTCATCCAGAGCGGTAAGGTGCGGCACATCAGCGCGAGCTCGATGCGGTACTGGCAGTTTGCAGACTTGAATAAGGTTGCACGGAGGACAGCTGGACGGAATTTATCAGCATGCAAAACGAGTATTCGTTGCTCTACCGCGAGGAGGTGAATATGAATGGAAACAGTGAACACCGTCTTTCGTTCCGAGATCTGGGAATATCATAGGAGCGCGAGATGCAGGCGTACTGTAAATTCAACGGAACCGGCGTCATCCCTTGGGGGCGCCCCTCGCTTTTGGAGATCTTGCTCGTCTTGTCGGCGCTGAGACCACCACGCGGCGCGATGTGTACAAGAACACCGTGTTCGATAGAATATTCTCAGACGCCGACATTGCCATCTTCACCCGCGTCGAGGAGCTCGCCACCAGAGAGGGTCAAAAGATCGCGAGCCCCATCGTAGGAGTCAACTCTGTCGAGCCGTACGCATCCCTGTGTTATTCTGTGAACTGACCTTTCTTTATCTCGTTGGTCCACAGGTATGTACCAAAGCCTATTCGTGGTCATCGCTAGAAGAAAAGGTAATGCGTGAAACATACATGTAATACTTTGTTGTATTTGTAACAACCGAATTACGAATTATGAGATGCTGGAGGAAAAGACTACGCCATTGTCAACCGTCGTGCCATGCCACCGCACACGAGAACATCAAGTCACTGGGTCCTGTAGCACAGCAAGCAGAAACCGATCGTCTGCAGTAGTGTGCATTTATTTCAACAAAACATTCCGCGAGCGCAGACTAAAGCGCACCTGGAGAAATCATCAACTCGTGCCGCTTCGTCCTTATTCTCATAAACCGAATGTGATCCTGGCATGATCCCGCAATGCCCACTCAGAGATGAGAACGCGACGACAAAAAGAAAAAAAAGGAAACGCACCCCGTCATTCTCCTCACCACTGACCTCCTCAAGGCCCGTTTGTACGCTATCGACGATGCGTGCGATGACGCTTGCGTACTTGCGCCCGTGCTCGCCCTCGAATACGACGCCCGAATGTCGAATGATGGACACGTGGTCGCCGCGCGATAATAGCAGATAGCCAAGCACGGAACGGTGGGCAGAGAGGAGTGCAAGGGTTTGCTCGAGTTCGGGTGGCATGGGGACTCCGTGTGCGTGATGGACAGTGTGTGTCCCGTTGGACTTGCCCGAGGAGTTGTGGTTGTGGGAAGAGGACAAGGGCAGTTCAGAATTTAGAGCTGCTGTTGCAAGGGGAGTGCTCATGGCGAGTAACGTGCACCAGAGGGTTCAGGGCGTAGCTATACTTGCCAAGGGGAGCAGTCGTAACGATCAAGCAGCAACACTCATCGAATTACTAAATTTGGAATATTCTCCTGTGCAACCATTATTTTTTGGTTCCCTTCGTCCTCCGCGATCACGTCCAACGGGACACACACGAAGCTCTTGCATGGTCATCAATGCCTGAGATCGTTGACAACGTACGAGGCAAAGGGAGCACCGCGAAAAATCATAATCTCAACCACGAACCTTTTTTTTTTGCACAATTTCATGTAGTGATTACACTGTTACATGGCAGCTCCTTCAATGTCGAGCTTCTCGATCCAATCCTTCACTTTATCCTCCACACGTCTCTGTTCCGCCGCCTCCGCCTTCTTCCGAGCATCTCTGAACATACGCTGCAGCACATCCGGTGGCGTTTGCCCATATGGAAACAAGAAAAGAATGTCAAACATGTCGGGGCGTTAATTGCGAGCTCTGTGACGCTCTTCGCGCTCCCGGGCTCGGGTCTGGTCCTCTCCTCTTTGGTGGCTCCTGCATCGAAGCCGTCGGGGTAGAATAAGTTTCTCAAAGACGGAGGGACCGACTCTTTCAGTGCTTGAGTGTCGAAAATGATAGCACTCACGATCAAAAATCCAAGATCTTTACCTATGTGTCTGTGAGCAATCGAGTTCAGATAGAGTCCATCTCGTACCGCCACAGGATCCCTTCGGGACTCCAGTAAATTAGTAAAATTAGGGTTACAATGTGCGGGGTGGATTGGTAAGTATCTCAAACGACCCTCGCATGAGCGAACCAAAGGACATGGCTCCTGGCTATGAGATGATGTCGTTTGGCGTCAGACCATACGGGAACTCACAATTGGACTTACGATGGGAACGGACATGCGAAGACCAGACTTGCCGAGACTTGGACATACTGTAATGCAACCACACTGGCAAGACATTCGGTGATAGGACTCCGCAACTCCATCTTATGTATGTGAATCGCTTCCGCAACCCTCCCAAGCCGATCTTAGCTGCGAACACATAACCTATCTAGCAATGCAGCTAACTTATGATTGAGTCATTACTAGCTTTCAAATATAAAACGCGGCGTCTTTTTTTTGCAGGTCCGCCGGTGGAGATGGAACATTTTGAGACCGTATCGGGTCCATTTACCCTCAAGCTGAAACTTGAAAGTGTTGATATGATGCTAATAAATGAGCGGTAACCGTAATCAGCAGCAAACACGTTGCGCTGAGGCTGTGTTACGTAAGCTGCCAGAACACAAGCGCTGAGTCGGACCCACGCGAAGAGATTATTCCCGCATTTTCTGTCTTGTTTCCCCCCCTCCACGACGTTCCTTCCTGTTACATCACCCCTTGAGCGTGTGGCACCTGGGTCAAAGCGTTCAACGTGTAAGCGCCTACCACATGATTTTTCAAGTTCTCTTTGTATTCATTTGTTTGCATTTGCATTCGAACGTGCGCTTGACGACCTGGATACGAACCACTGATCTACGACCAAGATTAACGCGGCGGTTGTGTATACCTTCCTGGATTTCTACTTGAATACCTTTCATCCGGATCTGTTCCGCATTTCACCCCTTCCCGAGCATTTCTCGTCGATACCGAAATGCATTTCGGCGACTTTCAAACGCTTTGTTCGGAAGTGCCTTCATACCCATGGTGCAATCTCTTTTACCGGCAGGTAACCTTCATTTCCGACCTTACATACCTGTCCACCTCACGGATTATATCAAAGGTACTCCAGAACGACAATTCCCTCCTGACTGGTCTATCTGCCAACCAAGCGACCGCTCCCGTCGGTGTGAACCCAGGGTGTGGGATACCACTAGTGAAGACAAACGGATCATTCGGGAACATTGCCAACATTATTGCCTGTGGCCTCAGCTTTTTCGTGGTTGTTTCTCTCATTGTGTTCTGTAGTCGGAGAAAGGCGGCGGTCGGTACGTCCTTGGCGCTCGTCTCCTTCCGAATAACCACTTTCGTCTTCTTCACTGGCGTTTCCTGGTTTGTCACGTTGGCCCCGTTTCCGCAACTCACATGCCTTGTTTTTTCAGGTCGCTCTGAACTTCGCATACTCCTTGGTGTATACCTTCTGACATTGATATTCCAAATACTGACGACCGGATCCGTCATACAACAAGGCACCAAAGGTCTTGTCATTCTCACTTCTATACATGCTGGTCTCGTTGCTACCGTATTTTGGGCGTTACTCGGTAATGCCATCGTGGCGACACAAGTCGTGGAAGACGGCACACTAAGCTCTCTGATAGTTCGTTTTCCTTATTTTCCTTGTGCCTGAATCATTAACATATTCTCGAATAGCCATTTGGAATTATTAGCATCTTTTTCTTTATTGCTACCACATACATTTCGCTTGATGTCGCACTATTGTTCAACAATACCTTCGGACCTTCAAATCCGCAAGCATCATTGAATAGTATACCGCTGTTCGTGCTGACCAGCATATGGCCCGGGGCGTATGTATTTTGCTTTCCGGGTGCCGGCAGGCTGATCTGACGTGGTGTACCTTTCAGCGCTGCTTTGATTTATTTTGCACTGATGCTGTATATTGTACTAGGCGTCCTCAACGAAGTCAGACCCTTGTGGTATTATGTGTTATCAGCCATCCTCTTCATATTCAGTCAACTCGACTACTTTCTTCTGAGCAAGGTCATATGTCGAGTACGTCGTACAATTACTTGTGTTACTACTGCGGTGCCTCATGTGCTGAATGCTCCTCATGCTTTCAGGGTTCATTATCGAAAGTTGATGGTTCATTCATTGCAACATTGCTAGAGACTGCGGCTCTCGTCTCGATATATTTTGGATGGAGAGGAATAACCGAAGGTATGACCGTGATCACATGTTGTGTCCCAGCAAGGATGATGATGCGTGACAACAGAGGACTGGGACGTTGACTACTACCAATCATAGGTTGGTACGGAAGACGTCTATATCTTGTAAACCTCTATCAGATGTATCTGTTGTGCAACAACTTTGCCTTGTTGTTCCTGCTCAGATCACTTTTATGGCGAAACGCATGTGATTTTTTTGTCTGCTTGTTTGTCTCGCTTCCTTGACCGAATCCCACTTGCATCTCACCGCACATAGGTTCCCTTTCGATCATCCTATTGACTGTTTGTTTTGTCTTTTCTTTGTTCGTGCTTAACCTATCCCCACCGACAGACCATGAGCCATGAGGCGAATGGTTTTTGGCATGGGATACATATGATTCCTGGATTCTTCCGAATGATGACCCACCTTCATGATACTGTAACCTCCACGGGGCCGAATTCTGTTTGTGCCGTGGACGCAGAGCTGACGAGTAATAAACACTAGTGTTACTTGAGTGGACAGACTGAAAGTTCCGTTCGTGCACGGCCGGTCGAAGCCGTCCCACACTAAAACAAATTCGTTGGGAGCCGTCTGATCACTGAGCCTTGAGAAAGGCGCGACCGAGGTAGCGGGAACTCGAGCCTCGCACGCCCGTGCAGTGGGTGGGGCGAGGCTTAGTGAATTGAAAAATACAACAACAAGGATTGAGTAGCTAGAAATATGTACATGGTGCCGATACGGCTTACGCGCGAGGTCCATACTTAACCTTCACCGTGATCATGATGGAGCGACATGCTCTGGCACTCCTCAAACAAAATGATCTATGAAAGTTTCCTTTTACAAAGCATGTCCAGGCTCTTGGGCGACAAAATGTAAGGTTCAAGGCAATTTTCGTACTACCTCATTGTACAATCGCAAAGGTTTGGCAGTGCCGGGAAGGTATTGCATCAATTCTGAGACATGCTTGGTGACTGATTAAAAACTAGAGATGAACAGTCTGTCGCAACCATTTTGACCAGTCAATATAACTTAAGAGGGTACAGTCGAAACTCGAAACTCTAAAGGCTGAAGACTTTGTGTCAGCAGAAAGGACTTTGCAGATGTTGTTTCAAGGATTAGAATCTGGGAACATCAACTTCGATCCTGTCTTACAGATGCAGCAGCAGAGTATTTTACACTCATCTTGGTGTTGCAGGCGAGTGAAAAATATAGTTTCTGTCACTTTAGACAACGAAAAATCAATGTAGTCATGTAGTCATGTCGACCCCGGGAAGGAAAGGATCTGTCACGACGAGCACTGACTCGGACTCGGAGCATTCCAGTGTCACTAATTCCAATCGTGATGAGACAGATGTGCTCCTTCTGCAAATTAATGAAGAAGGGGGTTTCCGAACACGAAAGCAAGCGGCTTTAAAGGCACTGGTGCGCATACGATATTCATAAGCTGGAGCACCTACTGTAATTCTGAGTCATTTTGCTGTGTCACATGGTAGGCAATCAATCCTGATGGAGGATCCTGTGTGCTGAGTGGCATACAGTTTAATAATGAGGAGGGAATCGACCCAAGGATAGCGTTCGTCATTCCAAGCTCTATCACGAAATGGTTTGCATAGACTCACGATTACGACCATGGTTTACATTCGCAACCTACATTTTTCACTTTGAAGTGTATAGCCGCCGTGTTTGCTGGCCCTACTGCAATCTGAGTGGTATTTCTAACATGATGAACATGGCAGTATTACGAGAACGGGAAATTGTATAACGAAATGTGATGGGGAATTGAGTCAACGAATGAAGGTGAAGAGGTGCGGATAATGTATTACCACTTCTCGTCGTCGCTCCTGATCTATTGATGAGGTTAAATACTGCTTTCGATGGGTTCCTACCAATCCTGAAAAGCGTGGCCCAGGGCTGATCAAGTTGAAAGATGGCGAAGAAATTTCGTTCGGACAAGGATGCGATGGTGAACGGCTCGGCAAGGAACCCCACCCAATACTTTGCAACCTTAAGCTTGCTGTTGCTCAAGTTATCAAGATGAGTGCCGCCACTGATATTATATTGCAGCGGAAGGAAGAAGCAAATGATGACGGGCTTTCTCATCTTTTCATTATCTCGGAGGAGTTTTGCGATATGATGTTGGATGCTAAACATTTTCATTTTCATAAGAACTGTGGTCGCATGATTTTTTCCTTTTGGCGCGCGGGATGTTGCAAGTGGTTCTGACGTGTTCTCATCGAAGCTGACATTTCTTTCCTATCAGCATTCGACCGACCTCTCCTCATCTAACATGGGTGTGAATGCATTGTCTGGAACCCCGCTTTTTCTTGTCCTGAACCTTGGCCTCCCCGAGCGCCTGTATACACGTATCGACCGTGCCCTCGCCCTCGTTCCGTATTCTCCATTCCTTGCTTTGCTGTAACTGCCAGCTTCATGTACTACTACGTGGGCATCGCTTCGAGACGACACACACACACTCTTGGAGTGGATGGATGTATCCAGGCCAACTTCGCCTTCGATTTGCGGTGCGCGTACCTTCGACCTCCACCTGAGCATTGACATGCCTCAGTCTGGGCTCTGTTTGCCCTTTCCCCCTCATATGCTCACATTCTCTCGGGCTTTTTACCCTCGGTCCTAACTGGCACAGGTCCATGCGACTCTACTCGCCCTCGTTACGTTGTCACACCGACAAAAGCATACGCCCTCTGTCAACTTGCCGTCACGCCAGACGGACCCTTGATGGCAGAATATGAGCATTACGACGGACTCCGATGTACATATGTACAACGAAATGTGTAATACATATTCGGGTCAGGACGATGAAACAATCTAACCATAAGATCTTCTTTGCGTTGCGAGCAGTAGGTTACGGTGTAATTATACAGCGTTTGCGATATTCACAACAAGATAACAACGCGGGAGAACTTCTCTATCCAACCTGCCATGTGTAAGCATATTATTGACTTTGTCAAAACGGGGAGAGGGGGAAGCAAAGAAAGTGTGTGTGTGTGTGTGTGTATATATGTGTGTGACAAAGAGTGAGTTCAACTCGTGTTCCGTTACCATCATTCGTCTTCATCGTCAAGATTCGCAATATAGCGTTGCCTAATGACGGGGGTGACATCGATGCACACCCATCCGTCCGTGTCCGGGGACGGTTGACGCGATTTGCGTCTGAGCGAGAACGTGAAGCGTAACTTGATCAGCGGGCCCTTGGAGGACGACGGAGTAATAATAGGCCCCGTCGGCTTTGACTTCGTCAGCATCATGGATGTCTTTCGAAGAAGCCGTCCGCGTTGTTCACGTTCCTCCCCCAAAGTCGAAGAAGCCGAAAATGCCGTCGTGGAAGAGGAGAGAGAATAAGGGGACGCGGACGACGACGACTTGCGAGTCAATACCGAGGCCTTTCTGGGCGGACAAGGGAGGGAACTTCTCTTGCTGGTCGTGGCCGCAAGTATCGCAGTTGCGGTCCCGTCGCTGCTGCCTCCCAACAGGGGCCGGCGTTTGCGAAGGAGGCGTCGGGGTCGGCGGGGGAGAAGAAACGGCCACGAGTCAGGTGCATCTTGATCCTTTGCGTCATCTTCTGGGGACGTCCATTTCTGGACGGCCGAAGATGGGCTATCGGAGATGCGCGAATTTTTTAGGGAACTCGTTGTGACGTCCATACAATTGGACGATGCGGTCGTCGTAGTCGAAAAGCGCGACTTCTGAAAAAAAAAAAAAAAAAAAAAAAGGGACGATAAGATATGAGAAAGCGACGCGCCGACAATCAGAGAAGAACTTACCAGCCATGAGGGTCTATTTCCGCAAACTGAATCACTCTCCGTAGGCTCCGAGAGGTGCGTATCCAGCTTCAAGTCGGATCTGAGCCGTAGTTTCCCAAACGCAGATGGTGCGCGCAAAGAGGACTCGACGTCTAGCAAGTCGATGCGGGACAGCTGCAATGACCTCTTCGTTTTCAGTTGAACATCGTGAGAATAAATGTCCAGCCCGTCAAACGTCGAGGAGGCGCGGGTATGCAAACAGCGCGGTGTAACCTGTCCCGACCCAGATAACTTGGCGTTTAGGCGCTCCCGCGAGTCCCAGCTCGAAGGGGTGCGATGGAGGAATGCCTTGAATGCCTCTTGGAACGTGGCTAGGGTTGCGGTGTTCTCGGTCGTCATGGTACCTCCTCCTGCGCCTGCATCCCGGTCGACGGAAATGAACTGCGAGAGGTCATCGTCGTCGAGTACGTCGAGGTGGGGCGATGTTTCAGATGGACCGTCGGTCTCGAGCAGCGCCGCGCCCGAAAACGTGACCATCCCTTCGCGAGGGTCCCACAATGCCGCAAATGTCAAAGCGGTCTTGGGAGGCACGACCTCCGACCAGCGATTAAGATGAAGGGTGTTGCTAGAAGCGGTGCTGGACGAGTTGTCCAGAGAGAGGCAAAGCTAAAGGCAGACATGAATAGGGGGGAAAAAAAGCGAAGCGGCGTCTAACAACCTACTTTGTTGCGATTTCGAGCGGAATACATTGACGACATGTATGATACGAAACAAAAAGAAAAGGAAGACAGAGGAGGTGCAGGAACGACGATCTGACGAGGGGGCCGCACTTTTGAAAGGGCGAGGACACAGGATCGTCCTAAGACGGGACGTGAGAGAGGGGTGTAGGATCTGTATGAGAATGCGGATCCAGTCGTCGTATGCCTGCGCGCGGGGGTAGGAGCAAGATCAGCAACGAAGGAGGGGTAGTAACTCGTCTGACGAAACCTTTATGAGGCGCGTGGTAACGTCACCACATCCCTCCTCGTGCAAGAGAAGCGGTAATATGAACTCCCTTCTTGTGAGAAGAGCTCTACGGAGGAACTTGATATGACGCACAGACATACGGAGCAGCCTAAACGAGGGTCAGAATTGAAGTTGCTACTGAAAGTGTTTTAAAGGTGAGAAGTTTTATGATTCTCCCTGTTTCAAGTCTGAATGCTTGTACTCGAGAATCGGTAGACGGAGAACCCCGTTGCAAAACAAGCATTCCTCATTGGGGAGCTTTTATGACCATTTCTACAAGGTCATCTCCGCCAAACCACGCTAGGAACGCACGGCATGTGATGATATGTTGGAAAAAAAAAGGCCGAGATCACTAGCATTCAGTGGGGATAGGTAGGCGATCAGCTTAATGTGGACGACTTCTTGTGATCATGAACGTCAAGTGTGCGGGGGACTCGGGGAGAGTGAATGACTCACGGGTACTAGAACAAGAACAGTGACCATGAATGGATGCAGCGTTCCCTCGCAGTGAACTTTTGAACTTTGCATAAGACAGGGAAAATCAGAAACGACTCTCTTCGAAGGCTGATCCGAATCCGAGAGCAACAAGTTGGAGGGCTGTGCAAATCAGCAGATTCTGCAGGGTAGAAGTTCGACGTGAACGGGTACAGTCCAATCGGCGGAAAGCGGATCGTATGAAGACGTCTGACAGAGTCGCTCAGGTGCCCATGACTTTGGGACGAGAGAGGCAGTTTTTTACTTACAATGCATCCCAAGACGACGTACCAGTGTTTTTGCTAGATCAATGAAGCGAGCAGTGCGTGCCGTATGATAGTAATAGCGCCCGTCGGACGAAAGTAGTAATTTTACAGTTCGACCACCTCCTCCGGGCCATTTGCGTGCAGCAGTCTCCCAAGCCCGTACTTCCGTTCGCTCATCGACCTCCTTTTTTTTTGCTTATCTGTTTCTATTTCGTCGTTCTTGTCGCATGAAACAGGCTGGAAGACGATGAATGCTTCAACTGGGCTATCTCGACGACGCGTAGCAACCGCCTCCGTTTCCTCCTCCTCCGCAGACGATCTCACCAGCTCTACTGGCCGACACACGAATGGCACGGCATCATCAAACGGCAGCGCGGTAACCGCCACGCACGCGGGTTCCGCTTTTGAGGGCGGAAATAAAATTGCGTTCGACCCGCGCGACCTTGACCAAGAACGACAAGACAACCGTCATGGTGGCAGAATGCCTCGTCTCACCATTATGGAAGAGGTGCTCTTGTTGGGACTCAAGGACAAGCATGTACGTAGGCACAATACCTCGCTTCAATATTCGTTCGCCTATGTGGCGCATTTGTCGTTTCGCACGAGCTATGACTGCGATTTCCGCAGTACGAGCGCTAAATCATATCATGGAGGTAGTCGAGTACATTATTTTTTGTTTAGTTTTCTTTATGGCATTCTTCTTCACCACCCTGGCGTTCTAGCTGACTCACGGCTCCTTAGGGTTACCTTTCTTTTTGGAACGATAGCATCTCATACGCTCTCCGGGGATGCATACTCATCGAACTCGCGCTCCGCCGTCGGATAGCACTCGTCAAGGACATAAACCGACGGAGATCGCCTCTGCCTGAACGTCTAGTGGAGGTCATCGACGATAGACATACGGGAGAGACGATACTCGACGAGACACTCAAGATGATGAAGGCTCAAGAGGGGGACAAGTTTACTATTAATAACTGGATTGACCTTTTGAGTGGTGAGTCCTTTCCGACTGCTGATGGCGGCGAGCAGGTTGTATAAAGTGTGCCTTCGTCGTGTGCGCACAAACCTTGCCTGTCGCGCGGAAATGAAAGCGACACACTCACAGACCGCCCGTCTGCAGGGGAAACGTGGAACGTCATGAAAATCGGATATCAGCTCAAACAAGTCAGGGAGCGCCTTGCCAAGGGCCTCGTCGACAAAGGTGTCCTCCGCACGGAGAAGCGAAATTTCCTTCTGTTCGACATGGCTACGCACCCAGTCGCGGACGTGCGAACCAAAGAGTCCATCATCACGCGCATCGTGTCGCTCCTGACTGCGACGACATCGGCCGTGCCGCCAAGCGCACTCGACAAGGAGGGCACGCAGTGCAGAGTAGCGCGCGCGGTGTGTCTCGCGTGTGCAGCGTACGCAGCGAGCGTGCTCGACAACGCGTTTGGACGGCTGACATATGAGGATCGCGAGGCCGCCTTCCAGCGTTGCGACGAGGTGCTGGCAGAGTTTGCATGCTGGCCGTTTGGGAGCAACACTGGCCCTGCCTCTGGTGCCGGTACTGGTCGGAGGCGAGAAGGTGCGAGGATTGGTATGGGCAGCACGTTGCCCAGTGGACGGGAGAGTGTTATCGGACTGGTTCAGGAGGTGAAACAAGAGATGAACGGCGAGGACGATCCTGGGTTTGAGTTGATTGCGGGTGTGTTGGAGGTGCTTTCGAAGCTCGATTCCCTGTTGTGAACGCTCGCGCGTCGCCGTGGCAAGTATGTTCTTCGCAAGAAAATGACTCCGCGGCGGTCTTTCATGTTCGATGTTCGTTATTTCATTCTGGTCCATTACTTATAATGCACTTTTTTTTTGGTTCCCTCCAATTGGATTAAGGTTGAAAGGGATCGCCCTATAATCTTGTACCAGCGCCCTTGAGTCGGGTCTGATAATCGTGATGGATCTATTATATTGCCCCGCAGCTGCACCGCGTGTGTAATCCGCGTGTTTTGCAAGTTTCCAGCTTTTCCGCTCTCTGATACCTGTAAGAGTAAGTACATACTTCCCACCCCACCAAATACTCCGTCCATCATGCATCACGACATGACAGATTGCCACAGCCCTTCAGGGGGCGAGAGTGACAACCGACTCTTTTGTCGTTGTCGAACGGGCTTGCGCCCGTTGATCATTTGTACTTGATTGTCCTTCTCCCTCGAACCTATGTACATACAGGTAAGCTATACGGGCCAATTACGGCCGCGCCGCTCTCTGACCCAGTTCCAAACTGGCGGCGGCGGGATATGGATATGTAAGTAGAGGGCTCCGAATCCTTCGCTTGTACTTGTAACAACTTCTTTTGCTTTACTACAGTCACTCGATGAGCGCCTTCGTTTGCCTCAGACGAATTGGGTAGCTGGACCCTGAACGTGAGGCGGTACTAGAGCGGCTCAGCGAGTGTGTGGCAGGCCGCCACGTATGAACGTTCGAACCCCGTTGCCTTAGTTCCAGCCACAGTGAGTCAGCGGGAGTATGCGGCGCTAACTAAACCTTCGACGAGGATTTTTGGATCGATGGGGAAAAAAAAAACAAATCGTTGAATTCCAATTGAACGCCGCTCCCGAGGATTGCGGACCAGGTAGGGTTCCGCAGTTCGTCGTGGTTTGGCCGACTCGACTTTCGCAGGAAATCTTGTTTGTAGCAGGATCACAACCTGAGGACGACGTGAGCTTCGAGATTCGTGGGACGAGTGCGGCACAATCAATGGACCCCTTGACATGTCCATGTGACAGCGGTTGTACTGTAGAAGAAATTGGACCCTGACGCCTGAGGGGAGGTAATAATAAGGTGTCAACCGGATGCAGTGACTGATTGAAATAGTGATTGACAGTTTGTAACGCGCTCCTATGATTTCCTCAACGGTGACAACGCCCTGCATGCAATGATACGCCGCTTCATTCTGAAAACGCATGCAGGAATTTGTCAGGGTACCCCGAACTTGGGTGGAACATGACCAAACCAACTTGGGTTTTAACCTTCACCTTGTTTGGAAATTGAATTTTTTTCACCGATTCGAGCGGATGGGGTTATCGGATATCGGCGCGTAGTGGCTGGCAGGTGTTAGATCATCCCAGTCCAAGGCTTCTTCTCTCCCGATAGGCTTCTTCGACATGTTGGAAATTAAAAGAATAGAAGATATGTCACGCTCCAGTGCTCCCGAAATTCGGCTCGACACTGATACCCAAACTTTGCAACTTGTTGCGACAATACTGAAACCATTGTTTCTCGACCCTGAACTGAACAAAATGAGAACCAAAATTCTGAGTGCATGTGATTATTAAACAGCATCCCAAATTGAACCTTCAAGACTCTAAAGCACTCACCGAGCAGGTCCTTTATTTAGCACATATTATTATCTCGGATACGCTTCGCGATCGCTGGAAATCTCGAATGACGAAATGATATCAAAACTCTCTGTGTTATGTGTATGTCCCAAGTGCGTTACTTACATGCATCTTGCGTTGCGGTAAGTACCCTGACGCTTGCGCGTGGCGTGCGATTGGAGGGGGAAGAGTCAGGGACGCGCCGTGCGATGACGGGCCGGGATCGTTAATGCACCCTCACATGCGCACCAATACGATCTTTGATTGGGTGAACAGCGGCAGACGAGTGCCAGAGCCAGAACCGGGCTCATAATGACATGGTGATGCAGTCGGAATCGCTTTACGCATCCGGCGGTAATATCAACTTGCATTGGGTATAAGTTTTAGCGAGGCGAGTGGCGCGATGTCGGCCAAACCTCCCCAGGAGGACCTTGGCTTGGACAATGATCCGACATCCGAGGTTTAGGCCACTCCGCAACTATGGTGAGTTACGGCCAAGGTTGACGACGTGGTAAGACTTACGCTGGGTGGCTGACGAAGCTACGCCCCGTGGATCCGTGGATTCGGACGAAATGTTGAATATTCGAAACGATCTCCACCAATCAAAAGCGTTCGGATTCCTGGTGTGACAGCTGCAGGTACGCTGGTTCTTGCAGGAATGCATCATTATCTTGAAGGCAAAGATTAACCCTTGGGGGAAGGCTACCATAGGTTTTCGCCATCCGCCTAAATTAAGGGGTCTCTTGACGTACTCGTCGTTGAAACTACGAGGCCTGCTGGACGAGCAGCTCTTGGAGAGCTCCTCGCCCAGCAAAAGGCAGGAGATTTGGTCGCAGTTGTGCCGCAAACGGGGAACGAGTGACATATAGTAAGTACGGCAGTTATGTTGGCTGTCGATCGAAGTTAACCTCGGTGCCTCGTGAACCGGCATTGCGGGTGCCATCGCATGGAATGGTGCGCCAATGAAAGGCGCTAGTACATAGAAGAGATTCACAAGGCACCGCAACCCTGATGGACCCAAACGCGTGGGTCCGACGTGGCGGCAGATTCCTCAGCCTATACCTCGGCCACTACCCAAACTCGGTAATTAGACAAACAAATAACCGATTCGGACAAGTCGTAAATGAGTGGCTGGTGACAAGATGAACTCGTATTACTTTGGTCGCATCACTCCCCCCCTTCCCTCCTCCTACCCTTTCCCTTTAGAAAATGGTGTTCTACTACGACTCGTCTGACCCCCTCGCTGTCGTCACCGCTCCCCCACCCAACGAGACGCCCGAAGAGAAGGCTGCCAGAGAAGAGCGCGAAGCCGAAGCACAGAGAATCAGCGACCAGATCGACGATGAACTCCGCGCAGACAAAGTCGCCCTCAAGAAACAGGAGCAGATGGTTAAGATTTTACTCCTCGGCCAGAGCGAAAGTGGTGCGTACCCCTCTTGATCCTATATCTACTACATAACGTTCGACCGTGTCTGCATCAACAGGGAAATCCACAACCCTCAAGAGTCCGTGACATGCCCATCTATAGATCCTCCATTCGTTCGCGTTATGGCTCACATCGAGTGGCAGATTTCCGTATGCAGTTCGGACGAGACCAATGGGTCCAGGAACGTGCCTCTTGGAGAGCCGTCCTGCAGCTCAACCTCGTGCGCGCTGTCAATAAGATCCTGGAAGCGCTTCAAGAAGCCTTCGAGAACGTGGATGAGGCTGATCCCCTTCCTTTCACGGACAAGCACTATCACGCGCTTCGACTCCGACTTCTTCCCCTGCGTGGTGTTGAGACTGACCTGAAACGACTGCTTGGTGTGAGAGCCGAAGACCTATTTGATCTTTCGCCGCAGTCCCCAAAAATCTCGCCGCGGACGTCCTCCGAATTCTACGTCCGATCTCGCAACTGGCTTAGCTTTCTCCAGGCTTCTCGTACAGACGATTTGGATGACACCCGGCGACCAATCAAACATGACGGCGTGAGCAGTAAAGACGTCACCGAGGTCATCGCCGGTTGTAGTGCCGACATGATTGCATTGTGGCAAGACAACGTCATTCGCGAGCATTTGCGAAAATACCGAGTCCGTCTGGAAGATTCTGCCAGTTTGTTTGTCGCCTTTCCTTGTTGCCCGTTGACGACTTCTCAGCCTTACACGGCCCCTTTCCCAGTTTCCTAGACAACGCAGAGCGTCTTGCCTCACGTGATTATGAGCCCACAGACCACGACATCGTCCGTGCGCGCCTACGTACGCTGGATATACAGGAGTATGACCTGGATGTTGCGGGAGGTGCGTCGGCGTCTTGTTTTCGTGGCTACACGTAATCACTGCAGACCTTTCCAGAGACGAGTTCTCAAACGTGGAAGATTTATGATGTCGGTGGTTCGCGTACTCAAGTAAGGTTTTTCCATTTGTCCCATCCTGCCTCGCGTCGATGCTGATATGGATATTGATAGCGGCACGCATGGCTACCGTACTTTGATCAAGTGAATGCCATTATCTTTTTGGCGCCCATATCGTGCTTCGACGAGCGGCTGCAAGAAGATCCGAGGGTGAACAGACTCGAAGACTCGTTTATTCTGTGGAAAGCCATTTGTTCGTCCAAACTCTTGACCCGGACCACACTCGTCATCTTTTTGAACAAGCTCGATATACTAGAAAGCAAAATCGCGAGTGGGGTCATGGTCAATCGGTATCTACCTTCGTATGGAGATCGCTCCAACGATGCCGAATCCGTCGTCAGATGTGCGTGTATACTCTCCGCTTGGCGCTCGCCGCATCTGACTCATGTTTTCTGTGGCAGACCTCCGTCAAAAGTTCAAGGATACTGTCAAGCACAGCTCCCCCGAACCACGGGTATGCCATATCTACCCCACGTCTGTTATCGTTGAGTCCATGTTCGTGTTTTTCCTTGATCCTTTTCTCTTATCACCTGCTCGCCTCTTTAGGATACGAAAACGACGGCGCAAACGTTGTTATCTGGTATGTGTTGTGCCCCGTGATCGTGGCGGGTGTGGAGATTGAATTTTACATATGTTATCAGTGCGCGATGGGATCATCCGAGCGCATCTCAAAAGAGCAAACCTTGTCTGAGTCGACCATTCTCTCCGATCGCCTCACCCTTGTGGATGGTGCATATCAGGCAAATGAGGTGAGGTGATTTGGAGTGCAACTTACGCCCTCGGACGGACGGAACCGTTGGTTACTCACAAACATCCATATATACATACATACATACTTATCCATCATTCATTCATTCATTCATCCGTATCATCCATCCACATATTACTCCGCCGATAATGATTGTGCTTTTACCTCACCGATTTATTTACCGCTACCTCCCTCCCATCTACTTGTTTTAGGTATCTTTTTTCCACTACATAATACATAAAAACGATCATCATCTCCCCCCCTTGTTCATTTGCACTCGCTCATACTTCCAGAAGAGTAGACGCCCACCCCCAAAAGAGCATATACTAAATCTCACAGCGGCTTCCAGCCTTGTCCCATGGGCCACTTGAGATTGTCGGATTCCGCCAACAGATCCCTACTGTAGCCCGACGTTGCGCCGCTCGCTGTCGCCCGCGTCGAGGCAACGTCGACGCCACGTTGTAGACGATGTTGATGATGATGATGGCGTCTATGGTGACGACGACGATCGTCATCACCCTCATGTACCCAAGTAGGACTCGGCTCGGAATCCGTCGTCGGCTCGGAATCCACATCGACGGCCACACTCGGCGCAGGCACTATATTCGCCACCCTCGTCCACCGCATGTCCTCGTCCTCCTCCTTGTCATCCACCATACCCACACCGACACCGACACCCTTTCCCCCTCCACCCCGTCGCCTCCTACCACCATCCACACCCGCACCCGCATCCACACCAATATCCACATCCGCCATCAACCCTTCCTCGCCCTCCTCCTCTTTCCACCCCCAAGCGCTCGCCGCCGCAGGAAAATGCGGATGATGCATATACCCCCGTCTGCTCAGCCCCGCCTCGGCCTTGTACCGCACCGCGTCGAGCTTGGGCTGCGCCTTGAGCTGCAGGTTCGCAAACGTCTTTTGTAGGCTCGCGAGCGCCGCCGTGGGTGGGGATTGTGACTGTGGGCCAGCAAATGAGTGATGGTGATCGACGACCAACGACGACGACGGCATGCCATCCACCCGATCGCGCTCGCGCGTGAGCGACAGATGCCGCGAGAGACCGCCTTGGTACGACGTCGTCCGGCCGTGCGTCCGCATAGGGTGTGCAGAGGGATGGCGTTGCGCTGCTACGGCTGCCTTTGCCGTTGGTGTTGTTCCGGCGCCTTGCGGAAAGTGGGTAGCGAGATCGCCCGCGTCCGAGGACGTCGAAAACAGTTGCACGCTCTCTGGACGTTTTCGTCGTGGTGGTGGGGGGAGCGGCACCGTCGTCGTCGTCGTTGTGCCCGTGTTTGCCGTCACAGCAGCTGCAGAAGGGGCTGCAAGCGAATTGGACCGGCCCAGACGGGCAGGTTGTGGGGGCGGCGGCGGCGAGTCAGAGGAAGGGGTGCACGGTCGTGGTGTGTCAACATTGGCTTCAGTCGCCGTCGACGACGATGGTCTACGGTGCGGGTGCATCGGCGGGGGTATCGGTCCGGGCAGCATGTCTGTTTGCGACGTCGTCGTATCTCGACTGGGCAAGGGTGGCCTGCCCGACGACGCAGCAAACGCAGAACCAGCGACCGGCGACGGCAACGTCGCGTTCGCTACTTGTTCAAACGACAAAATCGAGCTCGACCGCGACAAAGGCAGGCTCGGTTTGCGTCGCCGTGGCAACGGTGGGACACCTAACGCGTCGTCCGATCCTGCGTCGTGTCCGTTCGTGGACAGCTTCTGGATCTGCTGCTTGGCTGGACTGAGACTCCGTGGGCGCGCGTTAGGCGTAACATTGTTGCTACTGTTGGAGGAGGAACCGGACGAGGTCGTCTTGAGGACCTGGAGGACGCGTTCTTGGTCGAGTTGTTGCTCGGCGCGTTTCACCGACTGCGCGTGCTTGCTTGCTTCGAGCGACTGTCGCATGAGTGGGCTCATCACGTGATGATGGATGGGCTTGACAGGAACCAAGGGCGGCGGCGTGGGTTGGTTTGCCGCTAGCATCGGTACGATGGGCGTCTGGAGGGACTCGGAGGATCGGCGCGGCGCGGCTGCGAGCAGTGGGGGTTTGCGAGGGGGCAGCGGAGGCAGCTTGGCAGAGGGGCCCGAGACTGCGCTGGCATCCACTGCTGGTTTGTCGCGGACGAGGAAAGGGTTATGACTGAGCTTGTTGTTGGGACGTTTCGAAGGAAATATGGATACCGGATCGGGATCGGCAGGTGGTGGTGCAGGCGGCGTAGGGTGTTCCACCGATCTGCGCGTGAATGGGTTCGTTTCGGGCGACGAAGAAACCACTGGGGGTGGTTTGTGTCGGTCGGGATGTGACGGGGGTGCTTGGACCGGCCGTTTTTGGGGAGAGAGTGGTCGGGGGTTGGCGTCTAGTAGGGTTTTGGTTGGTCTCGGTGATGCTGAACACGTTGTTGACTGACAAAGCATACGATGCAAAAAAAGGGGCGACTTACCTTGAACGAACGCAAGCGTGCGGTCTACCCCTTTGCCCGAGTCGACGTGTACGACGAGGCGCAAAGCAGCAAAGAATTGGCCACCCGTGAGGGTGTCTGTAGGGAGCATGTTGGGACAAAACAGTTTGAGGATCTGACGAGGGGGGTCGTTAGCATTGATTCGTTTCGCCTGGAAAAGGCATCATTGACGGCTGAACTTACAGCCTCGATGTCGGACGCTGGGAGATCAGAGAATCTGCCGCGCAGCCAGGCCCGTGCTTCGCGGACGCCGACGGTGGTCTGTTCGAAATGGGCGTCGTCGTCGCGGACATGTGGGTGATAAAAGGTGGTGGTGGCGAGATCGCTGAACGAGGCGGTGTAGAGGTTGTATTCTGCGTCGCTGAGGGCAGAGACGTGAAGGGTGAGGGGCCGCATGGACGCCGTCATCGTCGTCGCGGTGAGGGACACTGTCGTCGTCGTCGTCGTCGTCGTCGGTGGCAATGGAGAAGAAGGAAGGAGAAGTGTGATTGATTACCGCCAGCCGCTGTGTGGTGGCACGTGTCTCGTGGTGGACGATTCTTCTTTGACTTGTTATCGACCCATGGCCACGAAATTCGGTTATGCTCCGTCACATCCATCATGACTCGCGTTCGCTTTTTGCTCGAGCTGCAGTCGACGAACAAATCCTCCGACGATCCTCCTCCACCATGGGAACCACACTTTGAGGAGCTCCCCTCCTCCCCGACGCCACCTGGCCGTCCACTCGATCCGCCCCCGCCCTGCTTCTCCACACCCTCCCCACTGCGGATCAGATCACACAATTTCCCCCCCTTTCGTATCCCCTCTGTGAGCGACAGACTCGCAGACGGTTTCCGCCTCCTCTACCCAAACAAGGTGTTCGAGAAACACGGCATCGCCCGCGCAGATTGGCTTCGCTTTCTCCAGGACCTCGCCATCGCCGCGCGGCTCTCGGGCCAAGGGCTCAGCGCCGTCCGCTCCCGCGTGCCCGCAGCACCCCTGCGTGCACACCGCATTTTCCCCTCGCGTGCTGTTGGCGCAGTCTACGATGCCCGGTTTGCACGGAGCGTGATCGAGGACGTGCGTGCGCTCATACAGATATGGAACGAGTGCGCGTTCGAGCGGCGAAAGATCAGAGTCATGTTGCAGGCCCCCGGCGTGCGGCCCAGTGGGCCCACCAACGACAAGAGCTACGCATTGGTCGTCGAATCGCTGTGACTGTGTTAAAGCTTTTTTTTTTTCTCGTCTTTTTTAGCGACTATTTATGTATCTGTATCTTGGGCAAATCAACACATCGTGTATGTTATCAACCTTACTCCGTCTCTTGTACGCTTACAATTTCTGGCATGTAAAGTACTATTTCATACATATAGCCCACATCGATCGTTCTTGTGGTGAGCATTAAGGAGCAGGAGGCCGTCATCAGGTTCTTACAAAAAGGGTGCGTTCTCAGTCACGTTTGTGCTTGAGGGCCAGATGACTCATAAGCGATAGTAACCGGGGACTCACCTTCTCCACGACGTCATTCCTCCGGAGCCAATAGGTAAAGATACCAGATTGTTCATCCCAGAATAAGCATGTGAATAACGCATTGTAGCCAGAACCGCACGAACCAGCATAAGGTGCGTCTCGGATTGCATGCCAGTTGGAAGTAAAGTCATGTAATCGGTGATGACTGCTTCTGCCTGGAGGACTTCCAACCTCTTGTGCTGTGCAACGAGATACGTCAAGCCTTGAGATTTCAAAACGGATGCCTGTGACGCAGGTGGATTGGCAGACAACGCCACCCGGCACCCGTACCCCACATCCCAAACCCTGTCACTTTAATCAACCCAGGCTTGGAGTGCCAGATGAACTAAACCTAAATGCATGAATGATGGTACAAATAGAGGATGCAACTTCTGAGGATTGGAAGATGCCGTTGCCGTTGCAATGAGGTTAGTGCTGCGCAGGTATGAGAGTTATTTGCTGCTGACTCGTCCGATAGTGGTTTATGGTATCGTCTCGTCCTTATCAATGTTGCAGGATCACTGAGGCCTATAATTCAGGGAACGGGAAACTTATTTTGACCCTGACAGACAGGTAATAGACCCGAGGATGATGATATGATAGCACAGGGTCTGCTGATAACGTCCGACAGGGGTTATGCAACCTAATCAAACTTGATGCGGCCAACTTTTACAATGCATTTACCCCGTTGTGTTCTTTCCATCAACAAAGCGGTGTAAGCAATCCATATGTGCGCGTGGACAGCGAACATCTGATCGATCGACAGTCACAGTGTACTAGGAGAAGAAATATGTACATATCTTTCAGCATTCAGACGATGTAGAGGAAGTCGATGTTCATCAAGGTATTAACGATTTCATGCCACTCATGCCGCTACATTGTAGTTCCCTCCGCTCGCTACACTTGGCCAAGAAGAGATGAGCGTGCTCATCGATGCCTTTCGGGGTTCATTCGTGTCCAACTCGGATGGTCCCGATCTAGATGTGTCTCCGCATCGCTCAAATCGAAGAAAAGGACTCGCCACATGCGATCAGGGTGGGACCGGTACTCCCAAAAATAGGTTAGGCCCGGACTCGGTGAGATAACTGTGTGGACGTGACAGCAAAATCTTTTTCGAGTGGATTCGGCCGGATCCGGGATTTAACGTGTCTGTGCTCCGCGCCTCTCCGCATGGAAAATCAACTGAGGTGTGTACATACTTGTCATCGGCTGCTCGGCTGCGCAGCGACTTATCGCCAGGTAAGGCTTGTGTAGGACTTTTCATGCTATAGAAGAGATCGACGACGTGACAAGTACAGCGTGTTGTTAGGATTTCTCCTGACTCGGGATGTCCCTGATACACCCAGTGTTCTGAAAAAGTCGTGTTGGGTGTTATTACAGGTGCATCCCCGGTGCACCAAAATCGGATTTTGCCGGCTTTATTTACTGATATCGAATCAATATACATTCAGTGTCCAAGGAAGCTATGCAGTTCCCAGTAAGTACCTTCATTGTACGATGTTCTCGAATACATTGATTAATGCTTCATCTTGTTGTCGTCGCAACCATTTTCCCTCGCCATATGTCAATATCAACCCAATCGGCTTGGCTCTGCCATACACCATCAGTGAAATGGCCTAGGTTTAGCCGACGGTCCTGAACAACTTCCGATTTCCCGAAGACGTAGACCTAATAATTAGTCTGTCACGGTATACAGGTCCACTGATATAGTAGTGATAAACTGACTTTACTCTGACGCAGATTTCTAGTCGATGGAAAAGGGGGGTGAGCCACATGTTATTCATATCTTAAGTTTTTCTGTGACAGCCAATCAGGGCCAAGGCTTGATGGGATCTCTCCTATTTCTGCCTCACAAAGTTGTCACGATCAATGGAACAGCTTCAAGAGCCCAGGTGGGCCAACTGACCAATGAAATATGATCAATCAATTTGGTGCGAAGATTTTTTTCTGATATTGGGTCTATATTTAATTGCCGAATTTGATCTCTTGTTCCCCTGCTTGAGCAATAACAGGTGTTCTCTATCCTCAAAAAAGAAGAAAGTGTCTACACCAGGCCTGTCGTGTACAAGCAAGTCTTGTTATATCGTGGATTGTCATTTTCGGGTGACGGTCATCCATATAGACTCGATGAGAGTCTTTCCCAGAGCGGCGATCCCAAATCAAGAACGGGATAATGACCTAGCGACCACGCGTACGTATCCTTTTTTTTTTCTATTACTAGCACTACCAACGCGTCGTGATCACAACACAATCATGATCGTGTCCATGCATTGCACGCAGTTTCTCGCTGGATGATTGATGATCTATAGCCTGCAGCGGGGCTCAATGCCTTCCTGGTAGCCCGCCCCAGTGCGAACGGCCACGCGTGTAGATCCGCCGCCTTCACGCCTTCACTCCGCTCCAAGACCGATCATATCACGATCCATATGCAGACTTTCTAGAAGTCGTGTGCCGCTGGGAACACAGCTGCGGACAGCACTAGAGATCGATCCATTGTGGCGGGAAGTTCTTTCGTTTGTTTGAGCATCTGATGGAGTCGCACTGGTCAACGCACGACCAAGCGCATCAGCCTATTTGCGGCATGTATAGTATGTATGTGTGTGACGATGCGCGACGGTGCGACACCTTTATCCTCACCCACTGAGAGCGCGATCACTCATATACAGTAGAATGAATGACCACAGTAGTATACCCACACTACTTTCCAAAACAATCTGACCATTGATTAATATTATTTTTGGTTCTACTGGAAGGTTTGTTGATGCGTTCCAGAATAAAATGGGACTGCGATTCGTTTGTCCAGTGGTGAACGTCGAACAGTGGCAATCAAAAAGTAAGCGAAATGAGCGCCTAGGAGCCAAAGTCATTGATGTTCTAGAGCACCTGATATCATGGCTTTGGATCAATCAGACGTTTCATTCTGATAATTCTGCGGGCTTTCATTCAACCAAAAGGATCATGGTTAAAATAATACTTGTACAACTTGCGAAATATTAATTTGAGACTGTGGCGAGCCTCTGAGAAATACTATGCTCACTGTGGGGGGAATTGCACGCCAAAGTCGGAACATCGAACGACTCTAAGATATAGAACTTGTACCTACAATCACCATACGTCCGCGTCTGACGACGACCGTTTCTGAGTCAGAAGGGCGGCCTCGATCCTGCCCTGACCAACTCCCAAGATTCAGGCCCTCTATCGATCCGAGTCATGAATGTACCAGTATGACATCCAGGGGAGCCACGTGGTTGTTTTCCCATCCTATCGGAAACATGTAATAACCCGATGAAGAATAATGCCAACCTTGAGCTGCTGCTGCGTCGAAGCGAGAAGTTCAAGCCTTCCAGGAGAGTCCAAAGGTCATATCCGAGTCACGCGCAGCATCGTAAGCAAAATTGCGTGAGACACGTGTCTCATATCATCATATCTACTTATGTATTGGCTCCGATATGTGATGATCATGAACTTGAATCGACACTCTTCGCCGTGTGCCAGCACAGAGTGACAGATCAGTGACAATGCCGCAGTCATCCTAGCCGAGCCAGGGGTATAGAAATTTCTTACGGTGTGAGTGAGACTTTGGACTGAACTTGGGGTGACTTGAAGCCGTTTGATCATCCGATAATCCGACTTCCAGACTTCTATCGGACGACCGACCGCATCGCTTACGTAATATGCGTGCCCTCGGACTGTCGAGAGGCTAACGGAACCAGCTCCCCCCCCAGCGCTGACGCCATCACTCTTTAGGGAACGGGGCCATTGAATGATTCAAGTTCTCCCACTGTTCTCGGGGATAATCGGATCCAGGTTGTGTTACCGTTCGCAAAATACAAGTTTGTACTAATCGATGTGACGTATGTTTATCCCAGGACGGGTACGTATCCTCCGTTTGGAAGAAAACGTGTTTTGTACAAGGCCCATGATGGTGATGGTGCATGACGCGGCATTTGCTGACTTTTTTTGGAGGCGGGGATCCAACAAGGGAGGGCTCATGCGATAGTCAGGTGGGCGGTCGGGCTGCCGTTCACAGAACACAAAGTTGGCCCAGTCATTGCCATCTGCTTTCCACTTTGGATCGGGAATTGGCGTCAACTAGAATGGAGACCATTCCACTATATAAGACTTTAGAGGCTTCAATTCAGTCGTGTGACAGCCTATCCCCTAAAACAGTCCAGATTGGTATTGGCAGGCGGCTTGCATGGTGCGGCCCAGACTGCTCGGAACGTGCCCGGAATTGGATCACAACGGCCACCCTGCGAGGAGCTACGGCAGGAGAACTTACTTGAAGGAGAATTCGGGCTTTAAGCTCGATAACGTTGTTTGAAACGCGTTTAAGTCGTTTCAAAGCGGGTAAATATTTATTTTAATTTTTGCATAAAATGAAAATTTCTGGGACATTGCCAGCAGTTATAAAAATGATAATTACTAATCCAATAAAGCATGCGCGGGAATTGTGGGACTGCATCCGTAGATATCTTTGTCTGGAAGAAATTCAGGTGCGACGAAACTCACTGCGGTTTTCATGCCGTACAACCCAACCAATATTCTCCGAATCATGGAGTCTAAGGAACGATTGAATGGAACTTTCACTGCGGATTTCAAGATAAATGAACGGCGACCATTCAACTCATGGTTAGCTCTGTTTGGGTTACGCCAGCGTGACTAAATTTACATGGTACCAACATTGTTCAAATCATGATGTTGTGCAGAAAAACTATTGGGAATCGGAGAAGCTCCTGTCAAACGCACCCTTGATCACCAGTAAGGATAGACCGACGATTCACCCGGTCACTCAACTGCAAGTAAGCTTCTTCGTCCTCTTTCACGTCCTCTACAGGAACTGCTCCGTATGGAACATAACCATGGGTACCGTCGAGTAATGTGTAACTAGGCCGGACGTCGCTGATCACGAGCTCTGTCAAACAAACTAGCTCCTCTTCGAGGCGCTTCCAGATAGCAGACCATTTTCTGAGAGGGGTCGTAAAACTCGGGACATAGGTCGAGCAGGAGTGAATTTCCAGACGGCGCAAGCTTGCCTTGTGACGAATGATGAACTCCTCGATCCCATCAACAGAAGGCGTAGGATCAAACACAATGTTCTCCAGAACGAGCATCTCCAATACGGGGTAATCATGAGGCCCCAGTTGGGTGTTAAGACTGTGGTGCAGCCCTTGCGGGCTCCGCAAAATGAGGGATTTCAGGTTGGGATTGGTGGGCGGGAGCAGCGAGCTGAGGGGACCATTGAGCGCTTTCGAACCAGACCAAACGCCCAACTCAGAATTGGCGATGACAGACATGGAAAAATGGTGCAGTGGAGCGTTGGCAACGGTTGAGACAAAGTCGTAACAAGCCGATGACATCAAGACAACGTTGCTGAGAGATAGCGAGCGAATGGTGGATAACGGCTGTTTCATCGCGTGGTGAACGGCATGCAGTACCGCAATCTGGCGGTTGGCAAACCAGAAGGGGTGCTCTCGGATATGGGAACCAGACTGAGTGCAGAATGAGGGCCAGAAGTTGAGGGAAATGCTCTCGAGGTTCTTGAATCCTGACAAGGAGCAGAACGCTTCTGTGAGAGCGTCCTCTAGTTCTGCGAGCTCTAGTTCGTCGCAATCATCTGTGGAATACGGAGTCAACGGCCGCAGGTAGAGAGCTATGAAAAGAAAGTCACCATGAACACTGGGCGGGATGAGACAAAACTGTACATGCTCGCGTTGATCATAGATCACCTCGCGCACATGAAGAGCAAGAGAAGGGGATGCAAGGACGCTTTGACAGTTTTGTGCACTTTGCACGCTGTTGCCCACACGAATCGTGTGAAACAAGAGCGGCGTAACCAGACTCTGGCAGGTAGAATTGACAGAACGAAATGAAAGGAGGTCGGAGGGTGAAGATAGGTTTTTGGCTATGACACCGACGAGTTCAACAGGGAGATCCTTCATGGCGATAGGAGGGAACACTGGACGCTGTGGCTCTGGTCAGGGAAGAGAGACGAGCCATGGCACCTTCTTATATGTAGCCTTGACCTCGGAAAATTTACTATGGTCTGCTGACTGTTTGGAAATAATGGCAAGTACTGAAGAGGAAGAGGAAGAGGGTTACAAACATTCCAGAACGGCGGATTTAATTTTCAATTAAAGTTATACATGTCACATAAGGTCACGTAATAATATGAAATAAAAAAGATTTATTTAGGGTTCCAGCGCGCCATAACTTTGGGTCAGAGCACTCGTAGGACTGCACCTAACGATTGTTCCTGTAACAATTGTTGTCCAGTGCTAGTACTGTCAGAATTGTCAACCCGTCATAAGTATATGTGCTGGCGCATACATGATACCACGTAGCATGAGACTCATCATGCATCATGCATCATTCGCGAGTTCGCAACAATAGCCCTTTCATTGCCACATGCAGAAATCCGACCGCAGGCATTGATGTCACTGTTCCAGTGTAATTACGAATTTATTGCAATCCATGAGTGCTACTGCCAGGCAGAAACGGGCATTGCCTTTGTTCAGTTGATAAGATCTACGAGCCCCAAGACGAACTGGTTTGTTTTTATCACTAGACATGTAGGAATCAGAAGTAAGTATTGCTATGGTGATTCAATCCCGTGTGCGATCGAGTTCACCGAGTATGGTACAAGCCAGTGCCCGATGATCATGACCCATCATGCCATATACTTGCAACAACTATTACCTTCAGTGAAGTGGCTATGGAACTCGGGAAGAATGCGAGTGCCAGTTCCTTCAGCCTGCAGGTCCGCGGACTGGTACTCTCAACCAGGGAAGAGGAAGAAGAGACATTTTGGCCAAGGATGGCAAATAAAGCAAGGAGTAAGTAATACATAACGATGCAAATCCTGTGTATCAAAAACTTACCACATCCAGTGGCTGGATGTTGGCACGTCTCCCAACTGATAAGAGCACGTTCACCTTCATATCCTGGATGTGGGGGCTCTGTAACCCGGTCGGTCGATTTGCAGGCTGCTCGTAGTAGTCTATGTGCAAAAAGGGGTTACCCGAGAACTCAAAAGTCGTCGGGTCTACTTGCTCGTGGTCCGTCCAAGGTCCGACACCCGGGCCTATCCGAGGATCAGGATGCAGTTTCGAGCCCGTCGAAGCTCACGTCGAAGCTATCACTATCCCGTCCGCCATCCTTTTAAGGGAATTTATATCTGTTATGTGGTGCGAGTACTAACAGGTCGCTTAGATGTTTTCTGAGCCATCCGTGACCGACATTTGACTTGACTTCGGGCCGTGTCCCGCGCCTAGAGAGAACGAAGCATAGTGAAAAGTGTAAAAAAAAAAAGAAACCTAGAAATGCACATTCGTCCTGGAAAGGTACTTCATCAATGTTGAAGAATTTGTCGTATCCACGCGCGACGATCTGATACCGAGACTACCCTTCCCTTCAAACCTCCTTCTAGTTACATCGTAAAAAGTCCCCATGCGAGCGTCGGGAATGGTGACGGCAAGTCGTAGTACTTGTATTCGTTCATCTTCCAGCTCCAACGATATCAACTTGGCCGACTAAGTTAGTGACAATCGATGCAGATCCGCTCCAAAACAAGCTGCGAGTCTCCGGCGTCGAACTTGTGGAGGTCGTGTGTAAGTTCGTTCGAGGACATGATAGTGCTATGAATCGTTGAGAAGAGCGTGAGATCAATTCTCGTATCCTAGATTTACTCGGGATTAGATTGATGCTGAAAGGAACCTCAGTGACTTAATTTATCCTCCAGGGGCAAAAGGAACTTGAAGGTTGACTCATAGGAGGGCTATCACAGGAGGCAGCTCTGTCAGCGTTCCACACAGATAAAAGGCAAGCAGTCCCACAGAAGCTCCACCCCACGCCCCCCCTTACTCGTGTGATCCCACTTCGTCTCAGGTTGGCTATTAGGCCACTACGCTTTCGCGCACGCTTGCTACAACAATGTTTGTTGGAAATATTGTTGGAAATAAGATGTAAAAGATCGAGTCTATGTAAAAAATCGAGTCTGAGTCACCTAGTCTCGTAACCCTCCTATCTTCTAGAGTATAGCCATTTTTCAGCGTGATTCACCACAATGTTGAATAGGGTGTACTCGAATGACATAATGGTGACCAGCATCACGTGACCCGAAGTTGAGTGCGGAGCGGGAGCGGTGGGATCCTCGCTCTCCCGAGCGAGAACCTTGCGCTTCATCCCTGCTCGTCATCGTCGTTCGCTTTTCGTCTTTCATTCACCCCCTTACTCATTATCCCCGCTTCTTTTCACAGTCCATGGCCCTGGTTTCCTCTCTTGCGACATGGCTGACCCGAACTTGAAATCTTACTGGACTATGTGAGTGACATCTTCGCCGTCGTCTGTGAGGGCCTTATGCTAGGATACCATGAAACCAACGAGCAGGTGATTGAACAACTAATCATGGCTTGGCAAGCTGACTGTGAGGTGTGCATTGAAGCATGGAATGTGTAATTGCAGGCTAAGGCCCAGGAGGCTGAATGTCTCAAGGCAGTGGTGGCAGCAGGAGGAAGAGGTAGAGCATGTTGCACTGGAGGATGCTGAGTGTCTCTGTGCAGAGACTGAAAAGAAGAAGCTGAAGATGAGCCTGAAACTTTAGCCCCCAACATCCTCTCACTACCACCCTCCTCATATGCCCTGATTAAGCTAGCATTTTTTGAATTTGTGGAGCTATGTACTTTTTCTTAGCTGGTTGCATGGACATGGCAGTGCACAACAACAAATCTCTGGCAGATGATACATTTAGCATAACTAGAGTTGATGATCACCTTACTTTCCAGTCAATGGCCTCCATGCAGGCATCAAAAAACACACTTCCCAATTATGAGCTTTCCCTATTGGACCTCCTCCAGGCCAAGAACATCTTCCTTGACTACATGCAGAAAGCTTTCTGGCTGCTCTCAAACCTTGATGCACTTGCAAAGTTCTTCTGGTCCCTTGAGATGCATCTGCTCCTCCAGGTCTCCCTTAGCAAACACATCATACTCACATATGCTGCTCATGTCTGCCAAGATTGGCACCAAGAGCTCAAAGCTGGAAGAGGTTATAACATTGCAATCATCAATCAACAACTCATGTCTGCCATAACAGATGAGGTATGAGCCTTTGACAACCAGTTAATCAAATCACAGGTGCATTCTCTTATTTTCTCCATAAGACTCAGCACCCCAGGCTCATTTTTCTCCCCTGAACTTACCCTCACTCACTCATATAAGGTTGGCCCCATCTATTTACACCACCATCTCCTTTCCATGCAACTGCCACAATTGGCAACAGCACTCCTCCCCTCCCTTTCTCATGCAACCATGGCTGAACTGCAATCACATCTATTTCCCTTGTGCATCCATGGCTAATCTGCAACCACACCCATTACTCTCATGCCTACTCAGATGCTTAACTTCATGGGCAAGCATGAGACTCAAGCCTCATCACATCTCTGACCACTCAACTGGTAGCAACTATATAACTTGCATCTCATGCACAGAATGAGGCCTCCCTCCAGATCTTACTCACCAGATCCATCTCACTCCCACCACTCTAGAGTCTAGTCTCCTCCAACAGCTTGCAACTGTGATTGATTGAGGTCTTCTCCCTCTTTCTCAATGTCCTTTTGTGCCTTCAGAGGTAAACCCAGCTTATTTATCTGCCCAAAATACCTGGGCAGATTTCCGCATGATGTCAAGAACTGTAACTATGACCAGCTATAAAATGGCTCTCCCCTACACTGCTCCCATAACACTAAAGACCTTCTGCACAACTCCAAGGGAGCCTCAATTTGTACTGACTGACAGTGCCTCTTTAGTTGCTGTCACACCCACTTCTTTACCCTCCACAAATGCTCTAGTTGCAGTGCTTCTGAGCATGGAGCCCAGTTCACTCTCCCTAAGAACCCTCTTGGCCTCACAGCGTCTTCACTTGAGGATACTCCACTCTCATCCTCAATGTCACTACATACATACTTGCCTAGGTGGAGTGGTGACTGGTTACCTTGCATCACACTTGGAACCTATGCCCCTTGTCTTTGTCTCACAGCTCTAGGTTGCATATCAAGTCTATGGCTGATGCTACCCACACCTGTCATAACAAAAGGCTCAAGCTCTTTGAACACAACTACCACTGTTGTAGCTTGCAACTATTTCAGCTCCTCTGTCACCCTTGAAGTGGTACCCCTGCCCACCCCCACTGCCCATCACAACCTCCCCCTCCTGGAGATCCACTTCACCCCCAAGCCCCAGCTCTAAAAGCATAACCTCCCCATCACCACTCAGTCCCAACCCCTATGCCCATAATGTCCTCAAAATCCACCGAACTTCACCTCATCCAACCCAAGGCCTTCTCAGGGAAACAATGTGATGCCATGCCCTGACTCCACTCAATACAAAGGTATCTCACTGTCAATGTCAATGTCTACTCCACCAACAAAAAGAAGATCAGCTTCACCCTGTCTTTTATGAATAATGGAAGCACCCTCATCTGGGCTGATACCTTCACAGAAGAGAGCATGCAAGGAACCAACATGACCCTAGGGTTCTGGAATGAGTTTATCAAAAAGTTCAGGGCTCACTTTGAAAGCCCCAATACCAATGCCCTAACCTGGCTTTCCACTTATCACATCAATGAATGATGCGACGGAATGTTCTAACCACCACTCAGTTAATATATCTCCAAGTTCCACAACCACTGGCAGGTTAGCCTTGCCAGGCTTACCGAAGCAGCTATCATCTGCCATTACTTTTCCACCAGGATTCCTCTCTTGCTTTCTGAAAAGATATACCTTATAGATACCATCTCCTTGACCATAGACGACTGGATCAAGAATGCCTCTCATCTCGATGATCAGCACAAACATGCCAAACTTGTTGCTTGCCAGCACAAGTCCACCTTAGCCTCCACCTTTGTCTCTTGCCCCACTTAGACCACTCATAACAAGGACTCAAATGCAATGGATGTCGATGCTATTCAAATCCCAAAGCTCACCCCTGAAGAGCATGAATGCTACTTCAAACAAGGACTCTGCCTCTGCTGCTGTAAACCAGATCACTTTTCAAACAAGTGCCCAATCTTTAAAGACCTTCTCCCATGCCCTGTTACAATCGGCCCCTTTTCTTTTCTCCTTTTGCTTCTTTTACCCTGCATTACTTAAACATGTACAGCCTTTCACTTAGTCAGCATTAGCAGCTGTACATTTCCCCTTATCTCTTATCTGTGACTCATACGCTTTGGAACATTCTATGTAGTTCTATCACAAATAGCCTTCTGACTCGTTTCATGCTGTGTCTGACTCATTTCCCTTATCTCCAGTTTCCTTGTTTGGGCTTCTCTCTTATTGAGCCATTGCACTGCTTGGTCTGTGTGCAGGACTCTCTACATATAAATAGGGCATAGTACAAGCGGTGTAACCTTAGCTTGAGCCTACTCGAGATAGCAATCTATTGTGTCTTTGACCCTCTCGCTCCTCCCCTGCTCTCCCTTCGTACCACTTGACCTCGCAGCATCTTCGCTTGAGGATACTCTGTCTTCGTCTTTGATGTCGCTACATACTTGCCAAGGCAGAGTAGTGACTAGTCTTTGTGCATTGTGCACAAGACTTATGCCCCTCGTCTTCATCTCGCAGCTTTAGGTTGTGCATCGAGTCTACGGCTGACGCTACCCATGCCTGTCATAACAAAAGGCTCAAGCTCTTCGAACACAACTACCACTGTTGTAGATCACAGCCATTTCGACCCCTCCATTACCCTTGAAGCAGTGCCCCTGCCCACAACCACCGCCTATTGCAACCTCTTCCTCTTGGAGGTCCACTATGCCTCCAAGCCCCAGCTCCAGAACTACCACACCTCCTTTGCCCCCTAGCCCAAACCCCACACCCCCGATGACTTCCAAACCCACTGAACTCCATCTTGCCCAACCCAAGGCCTTTACAGGCAAACAACGCGACACCATGCCCTGGCTCTGCTCTGTGCTACGATACCTCGCCGTCAACATCGACATCTACTCGACGGATGAAAAGAAGATAGGTTTCGCCCTGTCGTTCATGAATGATGGGAATGCCCTTACCTGGGCAGACACCTTCACGGAGAAAAGCATGCGAGGGACCAACATGGCCCTATGATCCTGGGACGACTTCGTTAAGGAATTCAAGGCTCATTTCGAGAGCCCCAACACCGCTGCCAACACCTTGACCTGGTTGGCCACTTATCACGTCAACGAGTGATGTGACAGGATATTCTAACCATCCCTCAACCAGTACATCTCCGAGTTCCGCAACCAGGTTAGCCTTGCAGGGCTCAATGAGGCAGCCACCATTTGCCATTATTTCTCCATGGGCATCCCCCCCTCACTCTTGGAAAAGGTGTACCTTATGGACACCGTTCCTACCACCATCGACAATTGGATCAAGAATGCCTCTCGTCTCGGTGACCAGCACAAACGTGCTAAGCTTGTCGCCCACCAGCACAAGCATTCTTCAACCCCCACTTTCGTCCCTCGCCCCACTCAGACCACACATGATAAAGACCCTAACGCCATGGATGTGGACACCATCCACATTCCGAAACTCACTCCTAAAGAGCGGGAATGCTGCTTCAAGCAAGAACTCTGCCTCCACTGCAGAAAAACAGGTCATTTTTCCACCAACTGCCCCACCTTCAAAAAACCTTCCCCCTCACCCCAAGGCTGATCGAAAGGTCGCCAAAGCAGAAGAAGAAATACCTGGTCTCATAGACCAAGATGATGATGAAGACATCCACATAGAGGCAGTAGGAATAAAGGATTTTTGAAAGGGAGGACTTCTTCGATGCAAGTACCTCCCCAACGTCTTGTTTCTTGTACACCTGTACTAGTATCCACATCAAATAGAGCTATGCATATCCCCATTCAGCTCGTGGTACCCTTGCACACTATGAAAGTCATCGACTCCCCTGCTGTCGTTGACTCCAGAGTGGAGATCTCTTGTCTTGACTGGGCTTTTGCCCGAAAACATCACCTCCCTCGCACCCACTTACTGTTACGATCGGCCCCTTTTTCTTTTCTTCTCGCTCTCTTTTGCCTTGTATTACTTAAACACACACAGCCTTTCTCTTTAGTCAGCATTCGTGGCTGTGGGTTTTCTTATCTCTTATCTCCAACTCATGCATTCCACTGTGTTCCATGTAGTTCTATCACACACAGCCTTCAGACTCGTTTCATGCTGTATGTGACTCATTCTCCCCTTATCTCCAGTTACCTAGTTTGGGTTCCTCTCTTGTCGAGCTACCGCACTGCTTGGTCTGTGCGCAGGACTCCTTACATATAAATAGGGCATAGTACAAGCGATGTAACCTCAGCTTGAGCCTACTCGAGATAGCAATCTATTGCATCTTTGACCCTCTCGCTCCCCTCTGCTCTCCCCTCCAAACCACTTGGCCTCGCAGTGTCTTCGTTCGAGGATACTCTGACCTCGTCTTCGACATCGCTACATACTCGCCCAGGCGGAGTAGTGACCAGTCTCTGTATATTGCATACAGGACCTATGCCCCTCGCCCTCATCTCGCAGCTTTAGGTTGCGCATCGAGTCTACGGCTGATGCTACCCACGCCTGTCGTAACAAAAGGCTCAAGCTCTTCGAACACGACTACCCTTGTTGTAGATCGCAGCCATTTCGGCTCCTCCGTCACCCCTAAAGCAGCGCCCCTGCCCACCACCACCGCCCCTCATAACCTCTCCCTCTTGGAGATCTACCACACCCCCTAGTCCAAGCTCCAGAACCACTACACCCCCTTCGCCACCCAGTCCCCCATCCCCGATGTCTACCAAACCCACCAAACTTCGCCTTGCCCAGCCCAAGGCCTTCACAGGCAAACAACGCGACGCCATGCCCTGGCTTCGCTCGGTCCTATGGTACCTCACCGTTAACGTTGACGTCTACTCGACTGATGAGAAGAAGATTGGTTTCGCCCTATCATTCATGAACGACAGGAACGCCCTTACCTGGGCAGATACCTTCACGGATAAAAGCATGCAAGGAACAAATATGGCCTTAGGATCTTGGGACGACTTCGTCAAAGAGTTCAAGGCTCACTTCAAAAGCCCCAACACTGCCGCCAATGCCCTGACCTGGTTGGCCACCTACCGTGTCAACAAACAATGCGATGGGACGTTCCAACCGTCTCTCAACCAGTACATCTCCGAGTTCCGCAACCAAGTCAGCTTAGCAGGGCTCAACGAGGCAGCCACCATCTGCCACTACTTCTCCACAGGCATTCCCCCTTCGCTCTCTGAAAAGGTGTACCTTATGGACACCGTCCCCACCACCATCGACGATTGGATCAAGAACACCTCTCGTCTTGATGACCAGTACAAACGTGCTAAGCTTGTTGCCCGCCAGCACAAGCACTCCTCGACCCCCACCTTCGTCCCTCGCCCCACCCAGACCCCACGAGACAAAGACCCTAACGCCATGGATGTGGACGCTGTCCACATTCCTAAACTTACCCCTGAAGAGCGAGAACGCTGCTTCAAACAAGGACTCTGCCTCCGATGCAGAAAATCGGGTCACTTCTCCAACAAGTGCCCCACTTTCAAAGATCTTCCCCCATGCCCTAAAGCCGACTGAAAGGTCGCGAAAACCGAAGAAGATGTACCAGGTCTTGTAGATGAAGACGATGATGAAGACCTTCATGTGGAAGCGGTGGGGATAAGGGATTTTTGAAAGGGAGGACTCCTTCGACACAAGTACATCCCAAACGTTTTGTCTCGTGTGCGCCAGTACTAGTATCAACATCAAATAGAGCCATGTGTATCCCCATTCAGCTCATAGTACCTTCGCACACCATGAAAGTCGTCGATTCTCCTGCCCTTGTTGACTCTGGAGCAGAAATCTCTTGCCTAGACTGGGCCTTCGCCCGAAAACACAAACTCTCCCGTACCCGCCTCGAATAACCTATCCGCGTCTGCAATGTGGATCAATCCACGAACTCCAATGGAGATATCCTATTCTCCACTGAGCTCTACATCTCCGTCGGAGAAGGAGTTACCCAGAAGGTGCTCTTCTACCTCATGAACTGCGGCAAGGAAAATGTTATCCTAGGCCTCCCCTGGTTACGTCTTGCTAACCCAACGATTGATTGGGAAAAACAAACCATCTCCATTCCCGAGGTCCTTGACCAATCCGCAGACCTCTACCACGCCTACGTTGCTGATCAAAAGCGACATGACTCCCACTACCGTGCCCCACCTTTACAAGGTTTTGGGGAAACTTCGACTCAGTGTGTCAACACGACCCCCGAAACCCACAGGCACCTACACGCATACCTGGACATTCAGTCCGAAAAACAGTGGCAACACCAAACCCTGAGCCACTATTCTATCAACTGCGTCACCCGAGGAGGACCATATATCCTGCCCTCTACCACCATCGCCCGCTACTCCAAAGCAACCAAGCTTGCGGAGAAAGCTGGGACCCAAACCCAAGAAGTCACCTTGCCTCCGGAGTACTCAGACTTCGCCAAAGTCTTTGAGGAAAAAGACTGCGAATCACTTCCCCCATTATGACCCTATGACCACGAGATTAACCTCGATGAGTCCTTTGTCCTGAAAATCGGGAAAATCTACCCCTTGTCCCCCGAGAAACGAAAGGCAACCGAAGCCTTCCTAGACAAAAACCTTCGTTCTGGGAAAATTTGTCCTTCTAAGTCCCCGCAAGCCTCCCCTTTTTTCTTTGTGAAGAAGAAGGATGGCAAACTTCGTCCGTGCCAAGACTACCAGTACCTGAATGAACATACGATCTGCAATGCCTACCCTCTACCCCTCATCTCGGACCTCGTCGACAAGCTCAAAGGAGCAAACGTTTTCACCAAATTCGACGTCCGATGGGGTTACAACAATGTGCGCATCAAAGATGGCCATCAATGGAAAGGCGCCTTTATCACCCACAAAGGTCTTTTTGAATCCATGGTCATGTTCTTCGGCATGAACAACTCTCCATCGACTTTCCAGCGCTTCATGAATGACTCATTTAGAGACATGATCGCCGAAGGGTGGCTCGTCATCTACATGGATGACTTGCTTATCTTCTCCCCTGACAACGAATCCCACACCGAACACACCTGCCGAGTCCTCCAACGTATGATGGAATTAGATCTTCACCTGCGCCTCAACAAATGCAAATTTGCCACCCCTGAAGTGGAATACCTCGGCATGATCATTAAACCAGGCAAGCTTGCTATGGATCCCATCAAGCTTGACAGAATCGCCTCCTGGCCCATCCCAAAGAAAGTCAAAGATGTGCGTTCATTCCTAGGGTTTGCAAACTTCTACCGGCGATTCATCCCATCATACTCCGACATCGCTCGCCCTCTCATCGACCTCACTAAGAAAACTGCTGCGTGGCTTTAGACTCCCCAATGCCAAAACTCCTTCGACGAGCTCAAAAAGCTCTTCCTCTCTCGACCCATCCTTTATCTCCCAGACCTTTCAAAACCCTTCGCTGTAGCCACCGACGCATCTCATGATGCCACAGGCACTATCCTCCTCCAAACCGACTCAAACGGGGACTGGCACCCCTGTTCCTACCTTTCACAGTCGTTCTTCCCGGCAGAGCGGAACTACGATATCTTTGACCACGAACTCCTCGCCATCATCCGAGCCCTCAAGGCCTGGCGCCACTACCTCTGTGGCTCACAACACCCGGTCCAGGTCTTCACTGACCATAAGAATTTAACATATTTCCGTCAACCCCAAAACCTCAACCGTCACCAAGCGCAATGGCTCCTCGACCTTGCCGATTTCGATCTCAAGATGACGCACGTCCCCGGTTCTCTACTCTCCGGCCCAGATGCTCTCTCTCACCGCCCCGACAGACTTTCCTCCGAGTCTGACAACCAAGCAGTTACCCTCCTCTCCGAGACCCTCTTTGTTCACGTCATTGATTCCGTCCTTGCCACTGCTATTAGAAAACACTCTGCCGATGATGAACTCGTCACCCGCCTCCGCGCTGACCTTGAAGGTCCCGTCACCGCCCCAAACCTTCGCAACCGCCTCTCTAATTGGCAGTTCAAGGAAAATCTTCTTTGTTATCGAGATCGCGTCTATATCCCAGAACCGGACCGCCCCGCAGTCATCCGATGCGCCCACGATCATCCCTCCGCCGGCCACCCTGGATACCTGAAAACCCGCCAACTCATTGCTCATGATTTCTGGTGGCCTGGCCTTGCCACCCAGGTTCGCTGCTATGTCGAGGGTTGCGCCCTTTGCCAACAACACAAAGCAAACACCCACCCTACTGTCCCTCCTCTGTCCCCGATCAAATCCTTTGCCTCTCACCCATTTCAACAGGTCTCCTGTGACCTTATCACGGACCTTCCATTATCCAACGGTTTTGACAGCCTGTTGGTCATGGTCAACCACAGGCTTACTAAGGGGGTGATTCTCTGCCCCACCAAGAAACAAATCACTGCTGAGGGAGTAGCCACCCTCTTTTTCCACAAAGTCTACCGCCGCTGGGGCCTCTATGACAAGATTATCTCTGACCGCGGACCTCAGTTCGCATCCACCTTCACTCGAGAGCTCGGAAAACTCCTGAAATACGACCTCTCCCTGTCCACAGCATACCACCCGCAATCCGATGGCAAAACAGAACGAGTCAACCAAGAGGTCGAAAAATACCTCCGGATCTTCTGTGGGAATAACCCGACTACATGGGCTGACCATATCACCCATGCAGAATTCACACATAACCACCGCCTCCACTCTGTTACCGGCAAATCACCGTTCTACCTCATGTACGGCTTCGAACCTCGTGCCCTCCCCACAGTCCTCGCAGAAACGCCACTCCCTGCCCTGGAAGAACGCCTTAAGGCCCTATCCACAGCAAGGGATGAAGCACTCGCTGCCCATGAACTCGCACGCCAAGTGATGGCATCCCGCACACGCCGTTCCTTCACCCCATTTACAAAAGGAGACAAGGTGTGGTTAGAAGCCAAAAACCTCAATCGCCGCATTGCGAACCCTAAGTTCGCACCCAAAAGAGAAGGACCCTTCGTTATCACGGATGTCCTATCTCCCTTGACGTGCAAACTCCGTCTCCCGACAACATGGAAGATCCACCCCGTGTTTCATGCTTCCCTCTTATCACCCTATCGCGAAAACAGCGTACACGGCCCGAATTTCCCAGCTCCACCACCGGAGCTAATAGAAGGAGAGGAAGAATACGAGATTGAGAAGGTTCTGCGCCACAGAGGAACACCATGTTCCCACATGTTCCTGATCCGATGGAAAGGATACACCACGGAAGAAGACTCCTGGGTCTCAGAACGGAACCTGAAAAATGCAAAGTCTGCCCTCCAGGAGTATAAAAACCTCCACCTGAAGGTCTTCCCTCTCAAAAGGCTTTAGCTTCCTCCCCTCACAACGCCTTCCATCGTCTTTGCCCCCTCACCTCTATGATTCTCCTTTACTATGTCTCATGTCTCAACCGTATCCCCCTCGTCACCTTCCTCTTTGTCCGTTTCAATACCTCCTATGGAGGACTATCTTACTTCGCCACCGCGCACCTCTTCTCCGCCATTGGCCAATGCTCCTCATCATGAGGATGTTGTGGTTCTGGCAACAGACCATCTTCCTTCTAGCCCAAACCCTCCATATACCATCCCCGTCCTCGACCTGCCCGCCGATGCCCCGACCCCAGTAATCTCGGTCGACATCCCCTTACACGCCTACGCCCTCCGGTCTTCGGACCCTACCAGTGACGAGCGCAGCGCGCTCCATGAGTATCTCACTGATCCCCACATGTTTACGGGGATCTCGGCCTTCACAGACCCCTCTTCCATATTCTTCCTCCTCTACATGATCTACCTCCAGCTGGAGCGCCTTCCCCATATGTTTCAGGCCCTCATCGGTAGTGAACATCATAACACCGCCCTCACCGGAGCCTCCATCTGCAGTATTCATTCAAGAATCATTGGACATGTGCACGACCTGGCCCACTAGTTGGGATATTTAGAATTCGTCCAAGACATTGACCAGTACCTTCGGGAAACTGCCGCGGTCTCTGTCCCTACCAATATTAACATCTCTGGCTTCGCACTCCGCTCCCCCTCCCCGACGACCTCTGAGATCATATGCAACTCAATCCCCACAGCCAATGAAACACCCAGCACTTCGTCCTCCCCCCTCGACCCCATGGAAGCCTTGGCCATCGATGCCCTCCAGGCATGCTTCAATTGCATCCAAGAGGCCACGGTCCAACGGCGTATTCTACAAGGAGACTTACCCTGCCTCAGTGACCATCATCGCTACTGAGACTCCTGCTTTGTCTGTCACAGGCTCGGGCACATTCGGGTCCACTGCCCACACTACACATGCCCCTTTTGTCGTCGCCGCTCTCCCGGACACACCCAGGGCGCTTGCCCCTTCTGCAACCGCCGCTCCCCACCCACGTCCTCCCCTTCCTCAGCTTCCTTCCACAGCTCTCACCAGTCCCGGGGATCCTTTCGGTCCTGCACCTCTAATGCTTCCCGCCGCTCTCAGCGCTCTGGCCGCGCGCTTCCAATACCTCCACCTCGATCCCCGCCCACACTAGATGATGATGATAACTTTCGCTTCAACTCGGTCGGAGAAAGTAACATGTGTGGATCGCCTGTTGGGTCTTGCCGTGATTTGTAAAGAAAGTCTCACTAGGGTTTCGACCCTACTAAGGGGGTAATGTTACAATCGGCCCCTTTTTCTTTTCTTCTCGCTCTCTTTTGCCTTGTATTACTTAAACACACACAGCCTTTCTCTTTAGTCAGCATTCGCGGCTGTGGGTTTTCTTATCTCTTATCTCCAACTCATGCATTCCACTGTGTTCCATGTAGTTCTATCACACACAGCCTTCAGACTCGTTTCATGCTGTATGTGACTCATTCTCCCCTTATCTCCAGTTACCTAGTTTGGGTTCCTCTCTTGTCGAGCTACCGCACTGCTTGGTCTGTGCGCAGGACTCCTTACATATAAATAGGGCATAGTACAAGCGATGTAACCTCAGCTTGAGCCTACTCGAGATAGCAATCTATTGCATCTTTGACCCTCTCGCTCCCCTCTGCTCTCCCCTCCAAACCACTTGGCCTCGCAGTGTCTTCGTTCGAGGATACTCTGACCTCGTCTTCGACATCGCTACATACTCGCCCAGGCGGAGTAGTGACCAGTCTCTGTATATTGCATACAGGACCTATGCCCCTCGCCCTCGTCTTGCAGCTTTAGGTTGCGCATCGAGTCTACGGCTGATGCTACCCGCGCCTGTCGTAACACTTACAACAACCAATCCGTGTCCACAACGTGGACCAATCCACGAACTCCAATGGAGATATCCTATTCTCCACTGAGCTCTATGTCTCCATCAGGGAAGGAGTTACCCAAAAGGTACTCTTCTACCTCATGAACTGCGGCAAGGAAAATGTTATCCTTGGCCTCCCCTGGCTCCGCCTAGCTAACCCAACAATCAATTGGGAAAAGCAGACTATCTCTGTCCCCGAGGTCCTCGACCAATCCGCAGACCTCTACTATGCCTATGTCACTGACCAAAAGCAACACGACTCTCACTACTATGCCCCACCTCTCTAAGGGTTTGGGGAAACCTCGATTTGGTATGTTAACACAACACCCAAAACCTACAAACATCTACATGCATACTTGGACATTCAGTCTGAGAAACAATGGCAACACCAGACCCTTAGCCATTACTCTATCAACCGCATTACTCAAGGAGGGCCATACATCCTACCCTCTGTCACCATCGCCCGCTACTCTGAAGCCACCAAGCTTGCAGAAAAAGCGGGAACTCAGATCCGGAAGGTCAAACTACCCCTGGAATACTCAGACTTCACCAAAGTCTTCGAAGAAAAGGACTGCAAGTCCTTCCCCCATCTCGACCCTATGACCACGAGATCAACCTAGATGAATCCTTCGTCCCAAAGATTGGGAAAATCTACCCCTTGTCCCCCGAAGAGCAAAAGGCAACCGAAGCCTTCCTAGACGAGAACCTTTGCTCCGGGAAAATTCATCCCTCCAAGTCTCCGCAAGTCTCACCCTTCTTCTTCATCAAAAAGAAGGATGGTAAACTTCGCCCATGCCAAGACTATAGGTACCTGAACGAACATACCATCTGTGATGCCTACCCCCTTCCCCTCGTCTCTGACCTTGTCAATAAGCTCAAAGGAGCTAATGTCTTTACCAAATTCGACGTCCGATGGGGGTACAACAACGTACGCATCAAAGATGGCCACCAGTGGAAAGGCGCCTTTATCACCCATAAGGGCCTTTTTGAACCTATGGTCATGTTCTTTGGTATGAACAACTCCCCCTCCACATTTCAACATTTCATGAATAACTCCTTCTGAGACATGATCGCCGAAGGATGGCTGGTCATCTACATGGATGATCTGCTCATTTTCTCCCCCGACAACAAGTCTCATACTGAGCGTACCCACCACGTCCTCCAATGCATGATGGAGCTAGACCTTCATCTCCAACTCAACAAATGCAAATTCGCCACTCCTGAGGTCAAATACCTCGGCATGATTGTCAAGCCCGGCGAACTTGCTATGGACTCTGTCAAGCTCGACAGAATCGCCTCCTGGCCAGTCCCGAAAAAGGTCAAAGACATACGCTCATTCCTTGGATTCGCTAATTTCTACTGGTGTTTCATTCCCTTGTACTCAGACGTGGCCCACCCCCTCATCAACCTCACCAAGAAGACCGCTGCATGGCTTTGGACTCCCCAATGCCAAAACTCCTTCGATGAGCTCAAAAAGCTCTTCCTCTTTCAACCCATTCTCCACCTCCCAGATCTCACCAGACCCTTCACCATCACAACCAATGCATCACGTGACGCCACTGGCACTATCCTCCTGCAGACTGACTCAAACGGGGACTGGCACCCCTGTTCCTACCTCTCCCAATCGTTCCCTCCTGCGGAACGAAACTATGACATCTTCGACAGGGAACTACTCACGATCATCAGAGCCCTCAAAACCTGGCGCCACTACCTACGTGGTTCCCAATCCCCTGTGCAGGTCTTCACTGACCACAAGAACTTGACATATTTCCGTCAACCCCAAAACCTCAACTGTCACCAAGCGCGATGGCTCTTTGATCTTGCAGACTTCAATCTCAAGATGACTCATGTCCCTGGCTCTCTGCTCTCTGGCCCCGATGCCCTTTCCCGCTGCTCCGACAGACTCTCCTCTGAGTCTGATAACCAAGCTGTTACCCTCCTCCCCGAAACCCTCTTTGTCCATGTTGTTGACTCCATCCTCGCCACCGCCATCCAGAAAAACTCCACCATGGATGAACTCATCACCCGCCTCTGCACAGAACTCGAAGGACCTGTCACCACCCCAAACCTTCGCAATCGCCTCTCCGATTGGCAATTTAAGGAGAATCTTCTTTGCTATCGCAACCGCATATACGTCCCCGAACCTGACTGCCTCACGGTTATCCAATGTGCTCATGACCATCCCTCCACCGGCCACCCCAGATACCTCAAAACCCATCAACTTGTTGCCCATGACTTCTGGTGGCCCGGCCTCGCTACTCAAGTCCACCGCTTTGTCAAAGGATGTGCCACCTGCCAACAAAACAAAGCCAATACTCACCCCACTGTCCCTCCACTATCTCCCATCAAATCCCTTGCCTCTCATCCCTTTCAACAGATCTCCTGTGACCTCATCATGGACCTCCCATTATCTAACGGTTTTGACAGCCTGTTGGTTGTGGTCGACCACAGGCTTACTAAGGGGGTAATTCTCTGCCCTACCAAGAAACAAATCACCACCAAGGGGATAGCCACCCTCTTTTTCCACAAAGTCTACTATCGCTGGGGCCTCTACGACAAGATTATCTCTGACCGAGGCCCACAATTCGCATCCACCTTCGCTCGAGAGCTCGGAAAGCTCTTGAAATATAATCTTTCCTTGTCTATGGCATACCACCCCCAGTCTGATGGTGAAATGGAACGTGTCAACCAAGAGGTCGAAACCTACCTCTGGATCTTCTGCGGAAATAACCCGACCACATGGGCTGACTACATCACTCACATGGAATTTACGCACAACCACTGCCCCCACTCTGTCACCGGTAAATCACCGTTTTACCTCATGTATGGCTTCGAACCTCGTGCCCTCCCCACGGTCCTCGTGGAAACCCCACTTCCTGCCCTGGAAGAATGCCTCAAGGCCCTATCCGCAGCAAGGAATGAAGCACTCACTGCCCACGAACTTGCATGCCAAGTAATGGCTTCCTGAACCCACCGCTCTTTTACCTCATTTACCAAGGGAGACAAGGTGTGGTTAGAGGTAAAGAACCTCAATCGCCACATTGTGAACCCCAAATTCGCACCCAAAAGAGAAGGACCCTTCGTTATCATGAACGTCCTATCTCCCTTGACATATAGACTCCGCCTCCCGGTGACATGGAAGATTCACCCCGTGTTCCACACTTCCCTCTTATTGCCCTATCGCGAAAACAGCGTCCACAGCCCGAACTTCCCGGCTCCACCCCCGGAACTAATAGAAGGCGAAGAAGAATATGAGATCGAGAAAGTCCTATGCCACAGAGGAATGCCACATTCCCACATGTTCCTGATCCGATGGAAAGGGTACACCACCAAAGAAGATTCCTGGGTTCCAGAACGGAATCTGAAAAATGCAAAGTCCGCCCTCCTGGAGTATAAAAACCTCCATCCAAAAGCCTTCCCTCCCTCAAAGCATTAGCTTCCTCCCCTCACAATGCCTTCTATCATCTTTGCTCCCTCGCCCCTTCACTTTTCTTTTAGCATGTCCAACAATGTCTCTGCCTCATCTATCTCATCTCCCTCATCTGTGTCCCTTTCAGTTCCTCCTATGGAGGACCATCTTGCTTCGCCGCTGCATACCCCTTCTCCATCAATGGCCAACACTCCTCATCATGAGGATGCTGTGGTACTGGCAGCAGACAGTACGCCTCCTAGCCCTGGCGCTCTATATACCATCCCTGTTCTCGAGCCACCCCCCAACCCCCGACCCCAATAATCTCAGTCGATATTCCCCTCCATGCCCACACCCTTGGACCCTCGGACCCCACAGACGACGAGCGCAGTATGCTCCACGAATTTCTCATGGACTCCCATATGTTCACAGAAATTTCTGCCTTCACTGACCCCTCCTCCTTGTTCTTCATCCTCTTTATGGTCTACCTCCAGCTGGAGCGACTCCCCCACCTCTTCCAGTCCCTTATCAGCAATGACCACTGCCACATTGCCCTCGTCGGGGCATCCATCCAAAACATCCACTCTAGGGCCATTGGACACATCCATAATCTAGCCCATCAGATGGGCTTCCTAGAATTTATCCAGGACATTGACAGGTATCTCCGGAAAACCACTGCAGTTACAGTTCCCACCAACATTTCTATCTCCGGATATGCCCTTCGTTCCCCCTCTCCCCCTTCCTCTGAAATTATCCACGATTCTATCCCCATAGCCAATGACACGCCAAGCGCCTCGTCTTTCTCCATCGACCCCATGGAAGTGCTGGCCATCAATGCACTCCAGGCCTGCTTTGATCATATCCAGGAAGCAACGGTCCAATGACGAATCCTGCAGGGGGACCTTCCTTGCCCAAGCGACCACAACCGATACCACGACTCATGCTTCGTATGCCACAGGCTTGGCCACATTAGGGTGCACTGCCCCCACTACACATGTCCCTTCTGTCACTGCCGCTCCCCTGGTCATACTCAGGCCACATATTCCTTCCGCAACTGTTGTTCCCTGCCCGGATCCTCCTCTTCCTCCACCTCATCTCATAGCTCTCGCCAATCCTGAGGATCCTTTTGGTCCCACACCTCCCGTACTCCCGGCCACTCTCAATGCTCTGGCTGCACACTTCCAATACCTCCACCTCGATCCCCACCAACATTAAATGAGGACGATGACTTTTGCTTCGACTCGGTCAGAGAAAGCAACATGTGCAGATCGCCCATTGGGTCTTGCTGAGGTTTGTAGAAAGAGGTCTCACTAGGGTTTCAACCCTACTAAGGGGGTAATGTTATGATCGGCCCCTTTTCTTTTCTCCTTTCGCTTCTTTTACCCTGCATTACTTTAACACGTACAGCCTTTCACTTAGTCAGTGTTAGTGGCTGTACATTTCCCCTTATCTCTTATCTGTGACTCATACACTTCAGAACATTCTATGTAGTTCTATCACACACAGCCTTCTGACTCGTTTCACACTGTGTCTGACTCATTTCCCTTATCTCCAGTTTCCTTGTTTGGGCTTCTCTCTTATCGAGCTGTTGCACTGCTTGGTCTGTGCACAGGACTCTCTACATATAAATAGGGCATAGTACAAGCGGTGTAACCTTAGCTTGAGCCTACTCGAGATAGCAATCTATTGTGTCTTTGACCCTCTCACTCCTCTCCTGCTCTTCCTTCGTACCACTTGACCTCGCAGCATCTTCGCTCGAGGATACTCTGTCTTCGTCTTCGACGTCGCTACATACTTGCCAAGGCGGAGTAGTGACTAGTCTTTGTGCATCGCATGCAAGACTTACACCCCTCGTCTTCATCTCGCAGCTTTAGGTTGTGCATCGAGTCTACGGCTGACGCTACCTGCGCCTGTCGTAACATGCCCCAAAGCTGACTGAAAGGTTGCAAAAACTGAAGAAGAAATACCCAGCCTGATAGACGAAGAAGATAATGAAGAGGTCAATGTAGAGGCTGTGAAGGTTAAGGATTTTTGAAAGAGAGGACTCTGTCAATGCAAGTACCTCTCCAACATTCTGTTTCCTGTGCACCTATACTAGTATCCACATCAAATAGAGCTATGCATATCTCCATTCAGCTTATAGTACCCTTATACACCATGAAAGTCATTGACTTCCCTGCTTTTATTGACTCTGGAGTGGAAATCTTGTGCCTTGACTGGGCCTTTGCCTAAAAACACAAACTACCTCACATCTGCCTTGCCCAGCCGATCTGCATTTGCAACATGGATCAATCTGCAAACTCCAACTGGGATATCCTATTTTCCACTAAACTCTATGTCTCCATCAGAGAAGGGGTTACCTAAAAGGTCTTCTTTTACCTTATAAATTGTGACAAGAAAAATGTCATCCTCAGCCTTTCCTGACTCTGCCTTGCTAACTCCACTAGCGATTGGGAAAAGTAAACCATCACCATCCCTGAGGTTAGCCACTACTCCATAAACTGCATCACCTGAGGAGAACCATATATGCTGCCCTCAGCAACCATTGTCCACTACTCAGAAGCTACCAAACTTGCAGAAAAGGTGGGAACACAAACCCAAGACACTATGTTTCCCCCAGAATACTCAGACTTCACCAAAGTCTTCAAAGAAAAGGATTGTGTTATGACGGGTGTGGGTAGCGTCAGCCGTAGACTTGATGCACAACCTAAAGCTGCAAGACGAAGGCAAGGGGCATATGTCCTGAGCGCAATGCACAGAGACTGATCACTACTCCGCCTAGGTGAGTATGTAGCAACGTCGAAGGTTGAAGGTAGAGTATCCTCGAGTGAAGATGCTGCGAGGCCAAGTGGTTTGAAGGGAGAGCAGAGGGGAGCAAGAGGGTCAAAGATGCAATAGATTGCTATCTCGAGTAGGCTCAAGCTAAGGTTACACTGCTTGTACTATGCCCTATTTATATGTAGGAGTCCTGCACACAGACCAAGCAGTGCTGTAGCTCGATAAGAGAGGAATCCCAACAAGAAAACTGGAGATAAGGGAAATGAGTCAGACACAGCGTAAAACGAGTCAGAAGACTGTGTGTGATAGAACTACATGGAACATTATGGAACATATGAGTCATCGGTAAGAGATAAGGTAAATGCACAGCTGTAAATGCTGACTAAGTGAAAGGCTGTGCGCATTTAAGTAATACAAGACAAAAAGAAGCGACAAAAGAAAGAAAAGGGGCTGATCGTAACATTACCCCCTTAGTAGAGTCAAAACCCTGGTGAGACCATCTTTCTACAGTCCACGGCAAGATCTGATAGATGATCCACACATGTTGCTTTCTCCAATGGAGTCAAAGCAGAAATCATCATCATTGTTTAGTATTGGTGGGAACTGAGGCAGAGGTACTGGAAGCACATGGCCAGAGCACTGAGAGCAGCCGGAAGTATGGGAGGTGCAGGACCGAAAGGATCCCTGGGACTGGTGAGAGCTGCGGGAGGAGGCAGAGAAGGAGGATGACCCAGGTGGGGAGCGTCAGTTGCAGAAGGGGCAGGTGGCTTAAGTATGACCAGGGAAGCGATGGTGACAGAAGGGACATGTGTAGTGGGGGCAATGCACCCAGATATGGCCAAGTCTGTGGCATACAAAACATGAGTCATGGTACCGGTTGTGATCACTTGGACAGGGTAGGTCCCCCTGCAAGATGCATTGCTGGATTGTGGCCTCCTGAATACGGTCTAAGCAGGCCTGAAGGGTGTCGATGGCCAGCACTTCCATAGGGTCAATGGGGGAGAACGAGGTGCTTGGTGTGCCGTTGGCCATGGGGACAGAGTCGCAGATAATTTCAGAGGGTGAAGGAGAAGAGGAGCGAAGTGTGAAGCCCGTGATGGAGATGTTGGTGGGGACCATGATTGCAGTGGTTTCCCGAAGGTACCTGTCAACATCTTGGACAAACTCTAGGTACCCCATCTAATGAGCCACGTCATGGATGTGTCCCATAGCTCGGGAGTGGATATTTCGAATAGAGGCTCCGATGAGGGTGATTCCACGGTGGTCATTGCCGATGAGGGATTGGAAGAGGTGGGGGAGACATTCTAACTGGAGATAAAGCATAAAAAGGAGGAAAAACAGTGAGGAGGGGTCCGTGAAGGCTGAAATCCCCGAGAACATGTGAGGATCCGTGAGGAACTCATGGAGCGTGCTGCGCTCATCGTCAGTGGGGTCAGAGGACCGGAGGGTGTGGGCGTGGATGGGAATGTCTATGGAAATTATGGGGGTTGGGGCGTTGGCGGGCAGCTCGAAGGTGGGGATGGTATATACAGTGCTTGGGCTAGGAGGTAAACTGTCCATTGCCAGTACCACAGCATCCTCATGATGAGGAGCGTTGGCCAGTAACAGAGAGGGGGTGCATGGTGGCAAAGCAAGATGGTCCTCCATAGGAGATACTGAAATGGACAGGGACAAGGGAGATGAGAGAGATGTGGTAGAGACATTGGTGGACATACTAAAAGAGAAGCGAAGGGGCGAGGGGGAGAATACAGTTGTGGGTGTTGTGAGGCGAGAGAGCTATTGCTTTGAGGAGGGGAAGGCCTTTGGGTGGAGGTTCTTATACTCCAGAAGGGCAGACTTTGTATTTTTCAGATTCCGTTCTGGGACTCAGGAATCTTCTTTGGCTGTATATCCCTTCCATCGGATCAGGAACATGCGAGAACGGGGCATCCCTCTGTGGCACAGCACCTTCTCAATTTCATATTCCTCTTCACCTTCTATTAGCTCCGGGGGTGGGGCTGGGAAATTCGGGCTGTGTACATATGCTGTTTTCATGATAGGGCAATAAGAGGGAAGCATGAAACATAGGGTGGATCTTTCAGGTCATCGGAAGTCGGAGTTTATACGTTAGGGGAGATAGGACATCTATGATAATGAAGGGTCCTTCCCTTTTGGGTGTGAATTTAGGGTTCACAATGTGGTGATTGAGGTTCTTTGCCTCTAACCACACCTTATCTCCCTTCATGAATGAGGTGAAAGAGCAGCGTGTATGGGATGCCATCACCTGGCATGCAAGTTCATGGGTGGCAAGTGCCTCATTCCTTGCTGCGGATAGGGCTTTAAGGCATTCTTCCAGGCAGAAAGTGGCGTTTCTGCGAGAACTGTGGGGAGGGCATGAGGTTCGAAGCCGTACATGAGGTAGAACAGCAACTTGCCAGTGACAGAGTGGGGGTGGTGATTATGTGTGAATTCTGCGTGGATGATATGGTCAGCCCATGTAGTCAGGTTGTTCCCGCAGAAGATTCAAAGGTACGTTTTGACTTCTTGGTTGACACGTTCTGTTTCACCATCGGACTGGGGATGGTACACTGTGGACAGTGAGAGGTCATATTTCAGGAGCTTTCCAAGCTCCTGAGCGAAGGTGGATGTGAATTGGGGACCGTGGTCAGAGATGATCCTGTCATAGAGGCCCCAGCGGCAGTAGACTTTGTGGAAAAAGAGGGTGGCTATTCCCTCAGCAGTGATCTGTTTCTTAGTAGGGCAGAGAATTACCTCCTTAGTAAGCCTGTGGTCAACCACAACCAACAGGCTATCAAAACCATTAGATAACAGGAGGTCCATGATAAGGTTGCAGGAGATCTGTTGAAATGGGCGAGAGGCAAGGGATTTGATCAGGGAGAGTGGTGGGACGGTGGGATGGGTGTTCGTTTTGTGCTGTTGGCAAAGGGCGCAACCTTCGATGTAGCGACAGACCTGAGTAGCGAGGCCGGGCCACCAAAAGTCATGGGCGATGAGTTGATGGGTTTTCAGGTATCTAGGGTGGCTGGCCGAGGGGTGATCATGGGCATATTAGATGACCGCGAGGCGGTCGGGCTCGGGGACATAAATGCGATCCCGATAGTAGAGGAGATCTTCCCTGAATTGCCAATCAGAAAGGTGGTTGCAGAGGTTGGGGGCGGTGAGTGGTCCTTCAAGATCAGTATGAAGGCGGGTGATGAGTTTGTCAGTGGCCGAGTGCTTGTGAATGGTGGTCATGAGGACGGAGTTAACAACATGGACAAAGAGGGTTTCGGGGAGGAGGGTAACTGCCTGGTTATCAGATTCAGATGAGAGTTTGTCAGGGTGGCAGGAAAGGGCATCAGGGCCAGAAAGCAGAGAGCCAGGGATGTGGGTCATCTTGAGATCAAAGTCTGCAAGATTGAGGAGCCATCGCACTTGGCGACAGTTGAGGTTTTGAGGTTGATGGAAGTATGTCAGATTTTTGTGGTCCGTGAAGACCTGGACTGGGTGTTGCGAGCCATGGAGGTAATGTCACCAAGCTTTGAGAGCACGAATGATGGCTAGGAGTTCGCGGTCGAAGATGTTGTAGTTTCATTCTGCTGAGGAGAATGACTGAGAGAGGTAAGAATAGGGGTGCCAGTCCCCGTTTGGGTCGGTTTGGAGAAGGATGGCACCAGTGGCATCTCATGATGCATCAGTGGCCACCGCAAAGGGCCTGGAGAGGTTGGGAAGACAGAGGATGGGTCAAGAGAGAAAGAGTTTCTTGAGCTTGTCGAAGGAGGTTTGGCATTGGGGAGTCCAAACCACACAGCAGTTTTCTTGGTGAGGTTGATGAGGGGATGGGTGACATCAGAGTAGGAGGGTATGAAGCACTGGTAAAAGTTTGCGAATCCAAGGAATGAGTGCATGTCTTTGACTTTCTTTGGGGTGGGCCAGGAGGCGATTCCGTCAAGCTTGACGGGGTCCATAGCAAGTTCACCAGGTTTGACAATCATACCAAGGTACTCTACCTCTGGTGTGGCAAACTTGCATTTGTTAAGTCGCAGATGGAGGTCTAACTCCATCATTCATTGGAGGACTCGGTGGGTGTGCTCGGTGTGAGACTCATTGTCAGAGGAGAAGATGAGCAAATCATCCATATAGATGACAAGCCATCCTTTAGCGATCATATCTCAGAAGGAATTATTCATGAAACATTGAAAGGTGGAGGGGGAGTTGTTCATGCCAAAGAACATGACCATGGGTTTGAAGAGGCCCTTGTGGGTGATAAAGGCGCCTTTCCATTGGTGGCCATCTTTGATGTATACATTGTTGTACCCCCATCGGACATCAAACTTGGTAAAGTCGTTGGCTCCCTTGAGTTTGTCAATGAGGTTGGAAATGAGGGGCAGGGAGTAGGCGTCACGGATGGTATGTTCGTTCAGGTACCTATAGTCCTGGCATGGGTGAAGTTTTCCATCCTTCTTCTTGACGAAGAAAAAGGGTGAGGCCTGCGGGGACTTGAAGGGGCGAATTTTCCCAGAGCGAAGGTTTTCGTCTAGGAAAACCTTGGTTGCCTTTTGTTCTTCAGGGGATAGGGGGTAGATCTTCCCAATCTTTGGAACAAAGGATTCGTCAAGGTTGATTTCATGGTTGTATTGTCACAATGGGAAGAGGGATTCGCAGTCCTTTTCCTCAAAGACTTTGGCAAAGTCTGAGTATTCTGAAGGTAGGGTAACCTCCTGAGTCTGGGCTCTCATCTTTTCTGCAAGTTTGGTGGCCTTGGAGTAGTGGGCAATGGTGGCTGAGGGTAGGATGTATGGTTCTCCTTGAGTAACATGGTTGATGGAATAGTGGCTCAGGGTTTGATGTTGCCATTGTTTCTTGGACTGGATGCCCAGGTACACGTGTAGGTGCCTGTGGGTTTCAGGTGTCATGTTGACACACCGAATCAAAGTCTCCCCGAATCCTTGGAGAGGTGGGGCATGGTAGTGGGAGTCGTGTCACTTTTGATCAGCGACATAGGCATGGTATAGATCCACGGATTGGTCGAGGATCTTGGGGATGGAGATGGTTTGCTTTTCCTAGTCAATCATTGGGTTGGCTAGGCAGAGCCAGGGGAGACCAAGGATGACATTTTCCTTTCCGCAGTTCATGAGGTAAAAGAGCACCTTTTGGGTTACTCCTTCTCTGACAGAGATGTAGAGTTCGGTGGAGAATAAGATATCTCCATTGGAATTCGCAGATTGGTCCATGTTGTGAATGTGGATCGGTTGATCGAGGCAGGTACAGGGAAGCCAATGTTTTCGGGCAAATGCCCAGTCAAGGCAGGAAATTTCTGCTCCAGAGTCAACGAGAGCAGGAGAGTCGATGACTTTCATTGTGTGCGAGGGTACCACGAGCTAAATGGGGATATGCATGGCCCTATTTGTTGTGGATACTAGTACAGGCACACAAGAAACAAGACATTTGGAAGGTACTTGTGTCAAAGAAGTCCTTCCTTTCAAAAATCCTTCACCCTTACAGCCTTGACATGAATTTCTTCATTGTCGTCTTTGTCCGTAAGACCAGATATCTCTTCTTTGGCTTTGGCAACCTTTCAGTCAGTTTTGGGATGTGTTACGACAGGCACGGGTAGCGTCAGCCGTAGACTTGATGCACAACCTAAAGCTGCGAGACAAAGATGAGGGGCATAGGTCCTATGCGCAATGCACAAAGACTGGTCACTACTCCGCCTTGGCAAGTATGTAGCGATGTCGAAGACAAAGACTGAGTATCCTTGAGTGAAGACACTGCGAGGCCAAGTGATACGAAGGGAGAGCAAAGGAGCGAGAGGGTCAAAGATGCAATAGATTGCTATCTCGAGTAGGCTCAAGCTAAGGTTACATCACTTGTGCTATGCCCTATTTATATGTAAGAGTTCTGTGCACAGACCAAGTGGTGCTACAGCTCGATAAGAGAGAAATCCTAACAAGGAAACTGGAGATAAGGGAAATGAGTCAGACACAGCGTGAAACGAGTCAGAAGGCTGTGTGTGATAGAACTACATAGAATGCTCCAGAACGTATGAATCACCGATAAGAGATAAGGGAAAACATACAGCCGCTAACACTGACTAAGTGAAAGGCTGTACGTGTTTAAGTAATACAAGACAAAAGAAGCGAAGAAAGAAAAGAAAAGGGGCCGATCGTAACATTACCCCCTTAGTAGGGTTAAAATGCTAGTGAGACCTCTGTCTACAAACCTCGGCAAGACCCAATGGGCGATCCGCACATGTTGCTTTCTCCAACCGAGTCGAAGCAGAAGTCATCGTCCTCATTTAATGCTGGTGGGGATCGAGGTGGAGGTACTGGAAGCACACGGCCAGAGCGCTAAGAGTGGCCGGAAGTGCGGGAGGTGCAGGACTGAAAAGATCCTCGGGATTGGTGAGAGCTGCGAGAAGAAGTGGAGGAAGAGGAGGATCCAGGTGGGGAATAACAGTTGCAGAATGGGCATACGGCCTGGGTATGGCCAGGGGAGCAGTGGTGACAAAATGGGCAGGTGTAATGGGGGCAGTGGACCTGGATGTGGCCAAGTCTGTGGCATACAAAGCAAGATTCGTGGTACCGGTGGTGATCGCTTGGGCAGGGAAGATCCCCCTGCAAGATGCGTCATTGGACTGTAGCTTCTTGGATACGATCGAAGCAGGCTTGGAGGGCGTCGATAGCCAATGCTTCCATGGGGTTGAGGGGGGAGGACAAGGCACTGGGTGTATCGTTGACTGCAGGGACAGAATCATGAATGATTTCTGAGGGGGATGGAGATGGGAAGCGAAGGGCATAACCCGAGATGGAAATGTTGGTGGGGACAGTAACCGCAGCAGTCTCTCAGAGGTACCTATCAATATCTTGGATGAATTCCAGGAAGCCCATCTGATGGGCTAGATCGTGGACATGTCCGATGGCCCGGAAGTGGATGTTTCGGATGGAAGCCCCAATGAGGGCAGTACTGCAGTGGTCATTGCCGATAAGGGACTGAAAGAGATGGAGAAGCCGCTCCAGCTGGAGGTAGACCATGAAAAGAATGAAGAACAAAGAGGAGGGGTCGGTGAAGGTGGAAATCCCCATGAACATGTGGGGGATCTGTGAGAAATTCGTGGAGCATGCTATGCTCGTTGTCCATGGTGTCCAAGAACTGGAGGGTGTGGGCATGAAGGGGAATGTCGACCAAGATTACTGGGGTTGGGGTGTTGGTAGGTGGGTCAAAGATGGGGATGGTATATGGAGCACCTGGGCTAGGAGGTGAACTGTCCATTGCCAGTACCACAGCATCCTCATGATGAGGAGCATGGGCCAGCGACGGAGATGGGGTGTGCAGAGGCGAAGCAAGATGGTTCTCTGTAGGAGATACTGAAATGAACAGGGACAAGGAAGATGAGAGCGATGTGGTAGAGACATTGTTAGACATGCTAAAGGAGAAATGAAGAGGCGAGGGGGTGAAGATGATGGAAGGTGTTGCGAGGGAAGGAAGCTAATTCTTTAAGAGAGGAAAGGCCTTTGGGTGGAGGTTCTTATACTCCAGGAGGGCAGACTTTGCATTTTTCAGATTCCATTCTGGAACCCAGGAGTCTTCTTCGGTGGTGTAGCCCTTCCATCAGATCAGGAACATGCAGGAGCGTGGTGTTCCTCTGTGGTGTAGAACCTTCTCGATTTCATACTCCTCTTCGCCTTCTATTAGCTCTGGGGGTAGAGCCGGGAAGTTCAGGATGTGGATGCTATTTTCATGATAGGGCGATAAGAGGGAGCATGGAACACGGGGTGGATCTTCCATGTTGCGGGGAGTCGGAGTTTGTAGGTCAGGGGGGATATGACGTCCATGATAACGAAGGGTTCTTCTCTTTTGGGTGTGAACTTAGGGTTTGTGATGTGGCGATTGAGGTTTTTTGCTTCTAACCACACCTTGTCCCCCTTGGTAAATGGGGTGAAAGATCGGCAGGTTCAGGAAGCCATCACCTGGCGTGTGAGTTCGTGGGCAGCGAGTGCTTCGTTTCTTGCTGCAGATAGGGCCTTGAGGCATTTTTCCAGGGCAGGAAGTGGGGTTTCCACAAGGACCATGAGGAGGGCATGAGGTTCGAAGCCATACATGAGATAGAACGGCAATTTACCAGTGACAGAGTGGGGGTGGTGGTTGTGTGTGAATTCTGCGTGGGTGATGTGATCAGCCCATATGGTCGGGTTGTTTCCACAGAAGATCCAGAGGTATGTTTCAACTTCTTGGTTGACACGTTCCATTTCGCCATTGGATTGGGGGTGGTATGCCGTTGACAAGGAGCGGTCGTATTTCAAGAGTTTTTCAAGCTCTCGAGCGAAGGTGGATGTGAATTGTGGGCCTCGATACTCCCTCAGTGGTGATGTGTTTCTTTGTGGGGCAGAGAATTACCCCCTTAGTAAGCCTGTGGTCAACCACAACCAGCAGGCTGTCGAAACCATTAGACAAGGAGAGGTCAGTGATCAGATCACAGGAGACCTGTTGGAATGGACAGGAGGTGAGGGATTTTATTGAAGAGAGGGGTGGAACTGTGGGGTGGGTGTTGGTCTTGTTTTGTTGGCAGAGGGCACAGCCTTCAACATATCAGTGGATCTGAGTGGCAAGGCCGGGCCACCAAAAGTCATGGGCAATGAGTTGGTGGGTTTTCAGGTAACCAGGGTGGCCAGCAGAGGGGTGGTCATGGGCACATGTGATGACGGACAGGCGATCGGGCTCTGGGACGTAGACACGGTCTTGATAGCAAAGGAGGTTCTCCTTGAACTGCCAATCGGAGAGGCGGTTATGGAGGTTTGGGGCGGTAATGGGGCCTTCGAGGTCAGCGCGAAGGCGAGTGACAAGTTCATCAGTGGTGGAGTTTTTCTGGATGGCAGTGGTGAGGACGGAGTCAACAACATGGACAAAGAGGGTTTTGGGAAGGAGGGTAACAGCCTGGTTATCAGACTCGGAGGAGAGTCTGTCAGGGCGGCAGGACAGGGTGTCAGGGCCAGAGAGCAGGGAGCCAGGGACATGAGTCATCTTGAGATCAAAATCTGCAAGATCAAGGAGCCATTACGCTTGGTGGCGGTTGAGGTTCTGGGGCTGACGGAAATACGTCAGGTTTTTATGGTCAGTAAAGACCTGGACTGGGTGTTGTGAGCCATGGAGGTAGTGGTGCCATGCTTTGAGGGCACGGATAATAGCAAGGAGTTCTCGGTCAAAGATGTCGTAGTTTCGTTCTGCTGGGGAGAATGATTGGGAGAGGTAGGAACAGGGATGCCAGTCCCTGTTCAAGTCGGTCTGCAGGAGGATAGCGCCAGTGGCGTCACGTGATGTGTTGGTTACGATGGCGAAGGGTCTGGTGAAGTCTGGAAGATGGAGGATGGGTTGGGAAAGGAAGAGCTTTTTGAGCTCGTCGAAGGAGGTTTGGAATTAGGGGGTCTAAAGCCACGCGGCAGTTTTCTTGGTGAGGTTAATGAGGAGACGGGCCACGTCTGAGTATGAGGGGATGAAACACTGATAGAAGTTGGCAAATCCGAGGAATGAATGCACGTCCTTTACCTTCTTCGGGATGGGCCAGGAAGCAATTCCGTCAAGCTTGATGGGGTCCATAGCAAGTTTGCCCAGTTTAATGATCATACCAAGATATTCTACTTCTGGGGTGGTGAACTTACACTTGTTGAGTCGTAGATAGAGGTCTAGCTCCATCATGCATTGGAGGATGTGGCGAGTACGTTCTATGTAGGATTCGTTGTCAGGAGAGAAGATGAGCAAGTCATCCATGTAGATGATGAGCCATCCTTCGGCGATCATATCTCGGAAGGAGTCATTTATGAATCGTTGAAAAGTTGAGGGAGAGTTATTCATGCCGAAGAACATGACCATGGGTTCAAAAAGGCCCTTGTGGGTGATGAAAGCGCCTTTCCACTGGTGACCATCCTTAATGTGTACATTGTTGTACCCCCCATCGAATGTCGAATTTGGTGAAGACGTTGGCTTCCTTAAGTTTGTCGATGAGGTCAGAGACAAGGGGTAGGAGGTAGGCATTGTGGATGGTGTGTTCGTTCAGGTACCTGTAGTCTTGGCATGGGTGAAGTTTGCCGTCCTTTTTCTTGACGAAGAAGAAGGGTGAGGCTTGCGGCAACTTAGAAGGGCGGATTTTTCCTAATCGAAGGTTTTCATCTAGGAAGTCCTCGGTTGCCTTTTGTTCTTCGGGGGACAGGGGGTAAATTTTCCCAATCTTTGGGACAAAGGATTCATTGAGGTTAATCTCGTGGTCATAGGGTTGAGATGGGGGAAGGGATTTGCAGTCTTTCTCCTCAAAGACTTTGGCTAAATCAGAGTATTCCGGGAGTAGGGTAATCTCCTGGGTCTGTGTTCCTGCTTTTTCTGCAAGTTTGGTGGCTTCGGAGTAGCGGGCGATGGTAGCAGAAAGCAGGATGTATGGTCCTTCTCGAGTAACACAGTTGATTGAGTAATGGCTAAGGGTCTGGTGTTGCCATTGTTTCTCAGATTGGATGTCCAAGTACTCGTGCAGGTGTCTGTGGATTTCGGGTGTTGTATTGACACACCGAATTGAGGTTTCCCTGAACCCTTGGAGAGGTGGGGCACGGTAGTGGGAGTTGTGTCGCTTTTGGTCAGCGACATAGGCATGGTAGAGGTTAGCGGACTGATCGAGGACCTTGGGGACAGAGATAGTTTGCTTTTCCCAATCAATTGTTGGGTTTGCGAGGCAGAGCCAGGGGAGGCTGAGGATTACATTTTCTTTGCCACAGTTCATGAGGTAGAAGAGTACCTTTTGAGTAACTCCTTCCCCGACAGAGACGTAGAGCTCAGTAGAGAATAGAATATCTCCATTGGAGTTCACAGATTGATCTACATTGCGGACGCAGATTGGCTGTTCCAGGTGGGTGTGAGGGAGGTGATGTTTTCGGGCAAAGGCCCAGTCAAGGCAGGAAATTTCTGCTCCAGAGTCAATGAGAGCAGGAGAATCAACGACTTTCATGGTGTGCGAGGGTACCATGAGCTGAATGGGGATACGCATGGCTCTATTTGACGTGGATACTAGTACAGGCGCACAAGAAACGGCTCATTGGGGAGATACTTGCGTTGAAGAAGTCCTCCCTTTCAAAAATCCTTTACCTCTATGGCCTCGACATGAACCTCTTCATCGTCATCTTCATCCATAAGGCCTGATATCTCTTCTTTAGCTTTGGCGACCTTTCGGTTGGCTTGGGGCATGGGAGGAGGTCTTTGAAGGTAGAACACTTGTTGGAGAAGTGTCCTGATTTCCTGCATCGGAGGCAAAGTCCTTGTTTGAAGCAGCATTCCCACTCTTCAGGAGTAAGTCTCAGAATGCAGATGGCATCCACATCCATAGCATTGGGATCCTTGTCATGAGGAGTTGAGGTGGGACGAGGGACGAAGGTGGGAGTCAAGGAATGCTTGTGCTGGTAGGCAACAAGCTTTGCACATTTGTGTTAGTCATCGAGACGAGAGGCATTCTTGATCCAATCGTCGATAGTGGTGAGGATGGTGTCCATAAGGTACACCTTTTCTGAGAGTGAAGGGGGGATGCCCATAGAGAAATAGTGACAGATGGTGGCTGCCTCGTTGAGTCCTGCAAGGCTGACCTGGTTGCAAAACTCGGAGATGTATTGGTTAAGAGATGGTTAGAACATCCCGTCACATTGCTTGTTGACGTGATAAGTGGCCAACCAGGTTAGAGCATTGGCAGCGGTGTTGGGGCTCTCGAAGTGAGCCTTGAATTCCTTAATGAAGTCATCCCAAGACTCTGGGGCCATGTTGGTTCCTCGCATGCTTTTCTCTGTGAAGGTGTCTGCCCAGGTAAGAGCATTCCCATTGTTCATGAATGACAAGGCAAAACCTATCTTTTTTTTATCTGTCAAGTAGATGTCGATGTTAATGGCGAGGTACCATAGCACAGAGTGAAGCCAGGGCATGGCATCGTGTTGTTTGCCTGTGAAGGCCTTGGGTTGGGTGAGATGAAGTTCAGTGGGTTTGGAAGTCATCGGGGGCACGGGGTTTGGGCTAGGGGGCAAAGGGGGTGTGGTAGTTCTGGAGCTGGGACTAGGGGGCATAGTGGACCTCCAAGAAGAAGAGGTTGTGATAGGTGGTGGTAGTGGGCGAGGGTGCCACTTCAAAGGTGATGGAGGGGCCGAAATGGCTGCGATCTACAACAATGGTAGTCACGTTCGAAGAGCTTGAGCCTTTTGTTATGACAGGCACAGGTAGCATCAGCCGTAGACTTGATGTGCAACCTAAAGCTGCGAGACAAAGATGAGGGGCATAGGTTCTATGCACAATGCACAGAGACTGGTCACTACTCCGCCTTGGCGAGTATGTAGCGACATCGAAGACGAAGACTGAGTATCCTCGAGCGAAGATGCTGCGAGGCCAAGTGATACGAAGAGAGAGCAAAGGGGAGCGAGAGGGTCAAAGATGCAATAGATTGCTATCTCGAGTAGGCTCAAGCTAAGGTTACACCGCTTGTGCTATGCCCTATTTATATGTAGAGAGTCCTGCGCACAGACCAAGCAGTGTGTCGGCTCGATAAGAGAGAAATCCAAACAAGGAAACTGGAGATAAGGGAAATGAGTCAGACACAGTGTGAAACGAGTCAGAAGGCTGTGTGTGATAGAACTACATAGAATGCTCCGGAACGTATGAATCACTGATAAGAGATAAGGGAAAACGTACAGCCGCTAACGCTGACTAAGTGAAAGGCTGTACGTGTTTAAGTAATACAAGACAAAAGAAGCGAAGAAAGAAAAGAAAAGGGGCCGATCATAACAGGATGCAGGGAAAGATCCTTAAAGGTAGGGCACTTGTTGGAAAAGTGACCTGATTTCCTGCATCGGAGGCAGAGTCCTTGTTTGAAGCAGCATTCCTGCTCTTCAGGAGTGAGTTTTTGAATGCAGATAGCATCCACATCCATGGCATTGGGGTCTTTGTTGCATGAGGTCTGAGTGGGGCAGGGGACAAAAGTGGGGGTTGAGGAGTGCTTGTGCTGGCAGGCAACAAGCTTCGCACATTTGTGCTGGTCGTCAAGATGAGAGGCATTCTTGATCCAATTGTCGATAGTGGTGGAGACGGTGTCCATAAGGTACACCTTTTCTGAGAGTGAAGGGGAGATGCCTGTGGAGAAGTAATAGTAGATTGCTGCTGCCTTGTTAAGCCCCGTGAGGCTGACCTGGTTGTGAAATTCTGAGATATATTGGCTGAGGGATGGTTGGAATGTCCTATCACATCATTCATTAATGCGATAAGTGGCCAACTAGGTTAGGGTGTTGGTGGCAGTATTGAGGCTCTCGAAGTGAGCTTTAAACTTCTTGATGAACTCGTCCTAAGATCCTAGGACCATATTAGTGCCTCGCATGCTTTCTTCTGTGAAGGTGTCTGCCCAAGTGAGGGCACTTCTGTCATTCATAAATAATAGGGTGAAGCCTATTTTCTTCTTGTCAGTGGAGTAGATGTCGACGTTCACAGCAAGGTACCATTGTACTAAGCGAAGCCAGGGCATGGCCTCACGTTGTTTGCCAGAGAAGGCCTTGGGTTGGGTGAGGTGAAGCTCAGTGGGCTTAGAAGTCATCGGGAGTGTGGGTTTGGGGCTAGGGGGTGAAGGGGGCATAGTAGTTCCGGAGCTGGGGCTAGGGGGTGTAGTGGATCTCCAAGAGGAAGAGGTGGCGATGGGTGATGGTGGTGGGTGGGAGCGCTGCTTCAAAGGTGATGGAGGGGCTGAAATGGCTGCGAGCTACAGCAAGGGTAGTTGCGTTCAAAGAGCTTGAGCCTTTTGTTATGACAGGCACAGGTAGCATCAGCTGTAGACTCGATGCGCAACCTAAAGCTGCAAGATGAAGGCAAGGGGCATATGTCCTGAGCGCAATGCACAGAGACTGATCACTACTCCGCCTAGGTGAGTATGTAGTGACGTCGAAGGTTGAAGGTAGAGTATCCTTGAGCGAAGATGCTGTGAGGCCAAGTGGTTCGAAGGGAGAGCAGAGGGGAGCAAGAGGGTCAAAGATGCAATAGATTGCTATCTCAAGTAGGCTCAAGCTAAGGTTACACCGCTTGTACTATGCCCTATTTGTATGTAGGAGTCCTGCACACAGACCAAGCAGTGCTGTAGCTCAATAAGAAAGGAATCCCAATAAGGAAACTGGAGATAAGGGAAATGAGTCAGACACAGCGTGAAATGAGTCAGAAGGCTGTGCGTGATAGAACTACATAGGACATCATAGAACATATGAGTCATCAGTAAGAGATAAGGTAAACGCACAGCTGTAAATGCTGACTAAGTGAAAGGCTGTGTGCATTTAAGTAATACAAGACAAAAAGAAGCGACAAAAGAAAGAAAAGGGGCCAATCATAACAGATTGCAACTCCCTTCTCTGATCTTATCCTTATGACTATGAGATCAACCTCAATGAATCCTTTGTTCTATAGATCAGGAAGATCTACTCTTTGTCCCCTGAGGAACAAAAGGCAACTGAAGCCTTCCTTGATGAGAATCTTCACTCTGGGAAAATCTGCCCCTCCAAATCTCTGCAGGCCTCCCCCTTTTTCTTTGTCAAAAAGAAGGATAACAAAATTCACCCATGTTAGGACTATAGATACCTGAATGAACACACCATCCATGATGCTTACCCCCTTTCCCTCATTTCCAACCTCATTAATAAACTCAAGGGAGCAAAGGTTTTCACCAAGTATGATGTTTGCTGGAGATACAACAACATATGCACTTTATCACCCACAAGGGCCTTTTCGAGCCTATGGTCATGTTCTTTGGTATGAATAACTCCTCCTCAATATTTCAATGCTTCATGAACAACTTATTCTGAAACATGATTGCTGAAGGATGGCTTGTTATTTATATGGATGATCTTCTTATTTTCTCCCCTGATAATAAATCCCATATGGAACATACACATCATGTTCATCAATGAATGATGGAGCTGGACCTTCATTTATGACTCAGCAAATGCAAGTTTGCAACTCCTGAAGTTAAATACCTCAGGATAATCATCATACCAGGTGAATTTGCTATAGACCCTGTCAAGCTCGATGGCATCACCTCTTGGCTAGTCTCAAAGAAAGTGAAAAATGTATGATCCTTTCTGGGATTCACTAACTTCTACCAGTATTTCATTTTCTCATACTCCAATGTCGCTTGCACCCTCATTATTTAACAAAGAAAACTGCAGCATGGCTCTGGACCCTCCAGTGCCAAAATTTCTTCAATGAGCTTAAAAAGCTCTTTCTCTCACATCCTATCCTTCATTTCCCTGACCTCTCCAGACCCTTCACCATAGTCACTGACACATCTTGTGATGCCACTAGAGCCATTCTTCTACAAACTGATTCTAATGGGGATTGGCACCCCTGCTCCTACCTCTCCCAGTCATTCTCCCCTACAGAATGAAACTATAATATCTTTGACAGGAAACTTCTGGCCATCATCTAAGCCCTTAAGTCCTGGCATCACTATCTTTGTGATTCCCAGTTCCCAGTCCAGATCTTCACTGACCACAAAAACCTGACATACTTCTGACAACCCCAGAACCTCAACCATTAAGAAGTGCATTGGCTTCTCGATCTTGCAGATTTCGACCTCAAGATAACCCATGTCTCTGGATCTTTGCTCTCTGGTCCCAATGCTCTCTTTCACCACCTAGACTGCCTTTCATCTGAATCAGACAATCAAGCAGTCACCCTCCTCCCAGAAACCTTCTTTGTTCATGTTATTGACTCTGTTCTAGCCACCACTATTCGGAAACATTCAGCTAAAGATAAACTCATTATCTGCCTCCACAATAACCTCAAAGGGTTACTGCCTCCAACCTTTGCGATCACCTCTTTGACTGGAAATTTAAAGAGAATCTACTTTGCTACCATGACTGTATCTATGTCCCTGAACTCAACTGCCTTATGGTAATCTCCCATGCCCATGACCATCCCTTGGCCAGCCACTCCAGTTATTTGAAGTCTTGACAACTTATTGTATATGACTTCTGATGGCCTGGCCTGGCTGCCTAGGTCTGCCACTATGTTGAGGATTGCACTTCCTATCAATAACACAAGGTAAACACTCACTCCACCATCCCTTCTCTCTCCCCAATCAAATCTCTTGTCTTTCATCCCTTCCAACAGGTCTCTTGTGACCTTATTACCAACCTCCTCTTATCTAATGGTTTTGACAGCCTGCTAGTCATGGTTGACCATGGGCTTACTAAAAGGGTAATTCTATGCCCTACTAAGAAACAAATCACTGCTGAGGGTGTAGCTACCCTCTTTTTCCACAAAGTCTATTGCTACTGGGGCCTCTATGACAAAATTATCTCTGATCATGGCCCACAATTTGCCTCTACCTTTGCCTGAGAGCTCAGAAGGCTCTTAAAATATGACCTCTCCCTGTACACATCATACCACCCCCAATCTGATAGAGAGACTGAACGTGTCAACTAAGAAGTTAAAACATATCTTCAAATCTTCTGTAGAAACAACCTGACCATGTGGGCAGATCACATTACCCACACAGAGTTCACACACAACCACTGCCCCCACTCTGTCACCAGCAAATCACCATTCTACCTCATATATGGCTTCGAACCTCACACCCTCGGTGACTCTCCCTATGGTTCTAGCAGAAACACCACTCCTAGCCCTGAAGGAATGCCCCAAGGCCTTATCTGCAGCCAGGAATGAGGCACTCATAGCTTATGAACTTGCATGGCAAGTAATGGCATCCCAAACATGCCACACTTTCACCTCTTTTGCCAAAGGAGATAAAATGTAGCTACATCAGTAAAATATATCCCCCTATAAAGCTCTGTACAGGTCTGTATAGACTTATGTAAATTATCAAAAATAAATCACAAATTTAATTTCAAAATCAAATTATTTCAAACTCAGTCATTACATAATCATTACATAATCCTCTATATTAATATAAGAACATAATTTACTAGACTAAGCTATATGAAACAAAAACAAACAACTTATATAATCAGTTACAGATTACATAATAATATATCCACACTTACCATATATGGATATTGTCAAACACAAACAAGCATAATCAATTAAGTAATGGTGATAAGTGGTAAGTAGAGAGTGGTGGTGGTAGAGATGATACAAATCAAGAAGAAAGAGGCTGTGGGAAGAAAACTCGCAGGTGTGTTGTTTATATACTGTGTTGGTACAAATAAATGAAAATAACCAAATATGGAATGCACACTTGTGCGTTTTTTTGAGAATCAAGTGTGGGAACTTCAACTTACATCAGCATTCACTCTCTTCAAAACTGCCAAGTCCAACTAACCAAGCACAACAAATAATAATAGTTTTATGCTTAGACATGGCTGTACCAAATGTAGTATAGAGTAGTGCCTTTCATTCCGCGCGAGAATTACATAATCCGGTGCACATGCGGCCCAGATATAGCCAATTTAATATCTGAGTTATTTAAAAAGGGAAATGCCATATAACAAATGTGCATGGGAATTCTATGCTTAGTAATGGCTGTACCAAATGTAGTTCAGAGTGCTGGCCTTCGTCCAGACCAAGAATTACATAATCCGGTGCAGATCCGGCCACATTATAGCCAATTTCATCTCACATGTTACTCAAAGAAGAAAAGGCTTTGTAACAAAAGCAAATGGGGATTTCAGGCTTAGTAATGGCTGTACCAAATGTAGTATAGCGTAATGGCTTCCATTCCGCGCAACTATTACGTAATCAGACGCAGATCCGGCCAAGGCATAGCCAATTTCATCTCATATATTACTTAAAGAGGGAAATGCCTCATAACAAAAGTGCATTGGAATTGTACACTTAGTGATGACTGTACCAAATGTAGTACAGAGTAATGGCTCGCATTCCGCGCAATAATTACATAATCCGGTGCAGACCCGGCCAAGATATAGCCAATTCCATGTCAAATGTTATTTAAAGAAGGAAATGCCTTATAACAAAAGCATGTAGGAATTGTATGCTTAGTAATGGCTGTACCAAATGTACTATAGAGCAATAGCTTTCGTTACATTCAAGAATTACATAATCAGGTCCAGATGCAGCCATGATATAACCAATTTAGTACTATTATATGTTATTTGTTAGTAAATTGTTATTTAGATCATTATTTGATTTGGTTAGTGTTTGATTGTGTTTGGTCAGTGTCTAGTTAGAAGGCTTAGTTGTATTTAGATGATGTCTGATTAGTATGCTTAGTAATGTTTGGTTAGCATATTTGGTTGTGTTTGGTTTGTATGTTTATATTTGGTTAGTATGGTTGTATTTGGTTAGCATTGCTATATTTGGTTAGTATGGCTATATTTGGTTAGTATGGTTGTATTTGGCCTTTTGATGGAACTCAAGCTTATATACATTACTCAGAGTTCGCCGTGTGAGCGTGCCACTCACCAAAGAAGCACACAAGTTAGTTAATGAGTGCCAACGTGAAGCTGCAGCTTGCTTTCAAGAGGACATTTGGAAAAGGGTCAACCAATCAATTGCTGACATTGCTGCGGTACACCACAAAAGTATTTAATAGGTTCAACAGGAGCTATATATGGGATGGTCCGTGCTGCAGACCCAACGAACAGTCAATGCTTGGAATGCATGATGTGCCAAGATCACCAGGGAGGAATCATCTCATGCTGTGAAAAATATTCTTTTAGAGGGACTTTTTCTACTAATTGAATTTGGGATGCCACTGGTTCAGATGTCCTCGTCGACATGATCTAATGCCAAAAAACTGAGTACATAGCACTTACTGAGGAGGAGAAAAGGCAGCTTGTGGAGAACTTTACTCCAATTCGAAACACTAGGCACACTACTCGCTATACTTCTGCAAAATCATGCATCAACAACATCATGGAAACAGTCAAATGTATTAAGGAAGAGGTGTGCAGATGTCAAGTGGACTTTGTTATATCTCAATCTAATTTCTTTGTTTCTAGCTTGGCACTTTGAGATCATGAACTGGCCTCAGGTCCACATTGTGTGCCATTCGTGGATCAACAAACCTGACCTTGCACCTAATCCTTTTTGAGATGGAAGGCCTTGAATGGTTCTTAGGCAACAGTGTATGTATTGACAAACAAGATTACACTTTTGGAAGGTTATTCTGTTCAGGGTGTCCATGGAAAGATTGTGAAATTTCATAGGCATTGCTGAGACTCATGTACTTCTCGACAGGTGCCACTCACAACCATTGAGAATGTGTAGCTGCAGCATGCTCAGAGTTGCATTGAGTGATTCTGACTGGACTTCATAAGTATCTTGACATACTATAGCTTTTAACTATATAAATCAGGGGAGATCACTGGCGATGAGTTCATCCAAATGCAGTACAAGGATTTCTGGCCTAAATTAGTCCAATGCTACAGGGTTCACATTGATGGCTGGTCAAGTGATGTCACCTTCAGTAATTTCAGCAAGATTTCACTGTTATTTTCAGATCTTGACTCGCTATTACAGAAGTGGTGGAATGGTACAATTCATTGGTGAAAACTGACTGATAAAGAGTACATGAGGCTCGAGAACAATCGAAATAAGCAGATTGAAAGCAGAGAGATATTAGACCCATTCTAATGCAGGTGCAAAACAGAGAAACTATAGTGGGCATACGTGAGCAAGCAAGAAGGCTCGAACCACAAGTGATGTCATCATTAGGTAATCAGAAATAATAATACTAAGGGTGATGGTATTGCAGCACCTTCGATATCCAGCACACCACCCAGTGTTACTTCATCTATCCCCAGTTTATTAGCAGGTATGGTGCCTAGCAGCACCACTACCACCCCTTTGGGTTTAAGTAGCAACTTTGACAACTGGTTCAACATGGAGGGTGATGCAATGACAACTTTTAATGATATTCTTGATGAATATAGTGTCCCAAATTCTTTATTTAACTTCAACTTCAGTGCTGGGACTGTGCCCTTGACCTTCTAGAATCTTACCTTCACATAGACTTTCATGTACATACTAGAACCAACTCCAACACAGCCACAGTTGAGGTATCTTTCTCTAAAAAAGGTTCTGACCTTTCATGAATCAGCAGATAATGCTTTCAAGATGAATGAAAAGAGAGAACTAATGATATAGGCTGGTCAATGCTTGGATATAAAACAAAATAGTGATCTCACTCACTCACAGGTCAATCCCAATTCACAAGATGTGGATGACAACAAAAATGACAGGGGAACATACCTGGCCAACAAGAACAGTGAAATAAAGAAATGGGGGTGACTGACAATGAAGGGGACTTTGCATGCAAATAACAATGATAAAAGCAAAGGGAGTGGGGAACCAAGACAAGAAGGGGGGGTCACGGTGGAAAAAACATGACTGATGAGGAGCAATGACTTTGCATGTGAATGACAACAGTGGTGACAAAAATGGAAGACCAATCTGCCCAATGAGAAGGGTGTGTGTGAATGGCGATGGCAAGTGGGCAAGCAACAAAAGTGGGGGAACTGTTATGACAGGCGCGGGTAGCATCAGCCATAGACTCAATGTGCAACCTAAAGCTGTGAGGTGAAGATGAAGGGCATAGGTCCTGAGTGCAATACACAGAGACTGGTCACTACTCTGCCTAGGTGAGTATGTAGCAACGTCGAAGACGAAGGTAGAATATCCTCGAGCAAAGATGCTGCGAGGCCAAGTGATTCGAAGGGAGAGCATAGGGGAGCGAGAGGGTCAAAGATGCAATAGATTGCTATCTTGAGTAGGCTCAAGCTAAGGTTACACCACTTGTGCTATGCCCTATTTATATGTAAGAGTTCTGTGCAAAGACCAAGTGGTGCTATAGCTCGATAAGAGAGGAATCCTAACAAGGAAACTGGAGATAAGGGAAATGAGTCAGACACAGCATGAAACGAGTCAGAAGGCTGTGTGTGATAGAACTACATAGAATGTCATGGAACACATGAGTCATCGGTAAGAGATAAGAGAAATGCACAGCCGTTAATGCTGACTAAGTGAAGGGCTGTGTGCATTCAAGTAATACAAGGCACAAGAAATGAAGAAAAAAAGAAAAGAAAGAGGCCAATTGTAACAGGAACCTGCCACACAAGAAGGAGGAGATGGGGGAATGGTGGAATCATTGCAACCAACGATGATGAGGAGTGAGGACAATGATGATAAGAGAGATAAGAGATATTGCAGTGGTATATCATGATGGAGAGGAGCAAAGCAAAGCAGAGTGGCCAATAATGAAAGGGAGCAGGAACCACAATAATGAGAGGGACGAGACTTTGAATGGCCAACCACGATGGAGAGGTGTGATGCAATTTGTGGCTATGGTGAAAATGGCAAAAAGGAGTGAGTTCACCAATGACAGTGCCAAGAAAAGGGGAAGCTCGCTATTGGCGACAACAATGATAATGGAGGGAGAATGGATGTAGGAGGACATTCAAGGCTGCCTTTTAGCGAGCCTTGTTAGGCTCTTCTTGTGGGCAGGTCAGGTGGGCTACATATGGATGTCATCGTTTTTAGCATCAGAGATTGTTGACTTATGATCATACTAAGTATGTGCATCTGTCGATACCACATACTAGCAGGTACTACACAATATTGTATCTAGGCTATGATAGACAGTTTCTAATTTTCAATTGGACCTCGTTACTATATATAAAGACCTACATATATACATACGATACAAATACATCTGCTTATCATTCCCGAAGAACTGCGCTGAGGCAATTAGAGATTGGTATGGGTACTCCCATGGGTATCCTGGACTATACCCACACCCGTACCTGTTAACCTACCCACACCCACACAACAGGTGTAGAAATTGTCATGGGTCCAAAAACCTTAACCCATACCCACATCCAATGAGGGTATACCTGCAGGTAGCCTATTCAGCAGGTACAATGATGAGACAAGTATACTACTAGCTGTTACACAATTTCAATTCAGTCCCAACCCTCCTTGAGTGTATCTCCAGCCTCTCTAACAACATCCGGCAACTTCGAAATATCTTCAATATCTTTGTTGTTAACAAGCTCGAGTCAGCTCCACTGTTTTAAGCACAACAGTGCATGGGCGGAGTTGCTTGACAAGTGAATGTGAATGTGTGATATGGCCAAACGGCTACAGCTAAAAAGCCGTTCAACATCGATTGAGGTTGCTTGAAATGGGAATCAGATCAGCTGCTCTATCAATAGCAAGAGAAAAAAATAAATCCTACCTGGAATTGTGAGATAATCCAGTACCATATAAGAGAGCACCGGATAGGCTCCACGTTACTCATACCACCAAGCGACAGCATCCTTAACGTTTTCAACATTAGTGCCAAGGTACTGATCAAGTTCAGAGTGCACATTGTGAGCCTTCAGGGATGCAAAGGCTGCCAAATCTTCGAAAATATTAATCACTTGGGCTTCCTGAAATGAAAAAAAAAAATTAGACACAATGTAGGATAACTTACTACATACCTTTTCTGTAGCCTCGCCACTGTCAACATCTTCGCCTCTGTCAACATCTTCGCTCTGAGTTGTCTGAAGATAAATATTAGTAAATTGTTCATGAACAAGAGTTTCAGCAGTCTCAATCCACTTCTCCTTCCAATCTGCAAGCTTGAAATATTCTAGCTTGTATTTTGGATGCAATACTGGGAGAGACATCATTTAGTAGTCTAGTAGTAGTTTAATAGTAAAATAACTTACCCATCACAATCCGATAGACTTCCAAAGCATCAGTGAGCTGATAGTAGTGATTGAGGGTCTTCTTGGCTATCTTGAGGGTGGCGCAGATCGCAAGACTGTAGCCCCCATTGGCACCGCCTGCTGTAGCAAAGAGCTTGTCGATGTGATCCATTGCTGGTATCACTATCACAAGGTTGGGGCTAGAGCACGAGAAAAACAAGGTCGCATGTTTGAGAACTTAATTTGATTATTCCATGAGGTAAGCCATGCAGAAGTGGGGAGGCAGCTAAACAAGTAACTGCACCTTCAGGACAGTACACAATTCTTTGACAATGTCCCATTCCTCATCCCCAAGCTCAAATTGCCTCAATCCCAAGTCACGACATTATGTGATCATGTCAATTGCCTTGCAGTGTCTCAAACAATATTCAAGAAGATTGTACGTTGAGTTCCATCTGGTTGCTACATCTTGTGGAATGATCGTAACATTTTCTTTTTGTTCAGTCAATGTCGATTTCCATGCAGGGAGAAGAACCGTCATTGAATGGATGATTTTGTATACCAGTTTATGCAACTATGAGCTATCAGCAACAAACAGGTATGTCCATACATGTTGCACATCTTGGTTATTGCTAATTTCACTGGTTCAATAGCATCTTCCAGCTCCAAGCACTCTTCAGCAGTCAACAAGTTGACCTCATCAATCCAGCCATCCTTGTTGTCATCAGCTGAACCTTCAAGGTTCTCTGAGTCATCCCCACCATCAATGTCATTGAGTTTCTTGGTAAGTCTTTCATCTTCCGTGTTCTCATTAAGCTGACTTAGTTTGTGCAGTTGAACACTTCCACTCAAAGCTGCGTCCACATCTTTCTTACTAACATTAAACTGATGTATTAATGATTTAGCCACCAAGTTCACCACATGCAGAAAGCATTGGGTGTGGCTGACTGCCTCTTTGAATGAAGGTAACTTTTCTTTGAGAACTTGAACCATTACATCATTGTTTGATGCATTGTCACAGGTTATGCTAAGAATCTACTCAGTCAGGTCAGTGCCATCTCATGGCATGGGTAGTGATGCATTTGCTAACTTTGCTTGTTAACCCAAACTGTGACAGAATGTCCGCAAATGTTGTGGCTAACTCCATGCCCATGTGTGACTAGGATGGCCACCAGCATGTCAGATACAACGAACAACCTGGAAAAAGATATGGTTAAAAAATACCTTTGCCACTTCCGCAAGATCTAATGGGAACACTAGAGGTACTCCTTTCCTCTGCAGGTGCACACAGATTGTGACATATGCATGGTGATTTGGGGATGTCCATGCATCTGTTGTGAAGCTCAATTTGCCATTGTAACTCTGGTATGTTCATCCATTATTTATATAGATTCATTGTCAGTATATTGATACACACTGCCAACATTTTAGTGATCTGTTGACGTGTGCGGCCAAAAATGTGTCAGACATTGCAGGAGACTGTTTCAGGTGAGGGTATGTAGTATTCAGGGCATCCCGTTTTTATTAACATCAAAAATCCTTGGTCCTTGACAATCTGAAATGACCACAGGTCCTTGGCAACCCATCTGACAATACGAGCACTGGACAAGTTCATCAGTATCCATAGGAGATTCAGTCCCCTATCGATGCACATACTGTGTCTCTGTGTGGGTCATCTGACGGTTACTGTAAGTTACTTCCCCCTTTTCCTTCTTCTCAAATGCAGCATTGATTGAACCACTGCATAGGATGCTCTTGACAATCTTGGTGTGAATGTCATCCAAATTCTTGGCCTGAACAGCAGCATTGAGTGCTTCGTTGCCCCAGCAGGTACATATATGCTTACACATATTTCCAGTAGACCATGCATCCTTTGTGTCCAAGTACCGTCTAATCCTTGTCTTGCATCCATGGTTGCAGCCTTTGAACTCGTGGGTCCAATGGCCATTAATGGCTTGGATCTTTGGAGTGGATTCAAAAAATGCATACACAGGTAAGGTCCAGTCCTTCGTGAGGTGCTCTGATACAAATTACAAATTACAGGGAGTCAAGGTCCAAGGATTTGGATTACAATGTACTCAATTCATCCTCAGGAGTCTCGTCACTAGACTCATCTTCAGTAGGCACAGCCTCTTGGGAGGTGCTTGCATCAAGAACTATGCCACTTTCCTCATCGCTGGAAATGCTTGCCGTGTTGGGTAAGTGACAGGACTGAGGCTTCTATGCATGACTCTTTCTCCATTTTTACATTTTTTCAGAGGCGCGTGCTGATCATGATTGGCTACAGCATCGCTAGTTGCTTGCCGCTTCTGTGGGATGACAGGGTTTTCCACAGCAGCCTTGGCTCTTTCTGTCATGCACTTGTCATGTTTGGAGAGTTCCATGGTTGGATTAGGTGAGCAGAAGGCATATAGTAATAGAATTTATGTTTGTACTTTATTTGTTTTGGTTAGTAGAATGTAAACTGGTTTGTCATCAAACTGGTTGTAGTATTTTCTGAGTTTGTTGAGGCCTGTTGTAACCTTATTCAAACTCGCCTTCTTTTTCTGATCACAACGGTGTGGCACACCGGCTTACGTAATATGACATCACTGGTCTAGACCGATCACGTGTTATGACATCATCAATGACGTCAGAGGT